>CAUYON010078292.1:0-56511 GCA_963573935.1 Arctocebus calabarensis | reverse complement strand
GAATAGAAGTTTTTCAAAAGAAGATTGACAAATGGCTAAAAGAAAAAAGAAAAAGTGTTCAACACTAATCATCAGGAAAATGCAGGTTAAAACCACATGGAGATTCCACCTTCCCCTGAGAGAAGGGTCATTATCAAAAACTCAAACAAACAAACACATAAAACAAAAGAAAACACTAGATACTGGTGTGTCTGCGCAGAGATATGAAGGTTTACTTACTGTTCATGGTACTGCAAATTAGTCCAGCCTCTACAGAAAAGAGTATGGAAATGTCCTTAAGGAAATAAATGTGGATGTACTATTTGGTATCTCACTGTTAGGCAATCTCACTATTAGGTATCTACCCAAAAAATAAGAAGTTATTTTTCCAAAAAGACACATGCACTTGAATGTTTATTGTGGTACAATTCACAGTTGCAAAGATCTGAAATAAACCCATGTGCCCATCAGTTAATGAGTGGATAAAGAAAATGTAATATACCCACGTGCAAGCACACACACCCACATCATGGGATACTACTCAGCTATCAGAGGAATGAAATAATGTCTTTTCGAGCAATTTGGGTGGAATTGGAGAGCATTATCCTAAATGAATTATCTCAGAAAAGGAGAAACACCACATTTACTCTGTAGTAATTTGGAGCTAAGTGATGGGCACAAAGAAGAAGGGTGGGTAGGAAGAGGGTGAGGGGTGAAAACTTACCTGTTGGGCACAATGAACACTATTTTGGTTATGGGAACACTAAAAGCCTTGCTCTGATCCTTATATAAGTTATCCAGGTAACAAAAATATTTGAACCCCTTCAGTTTTTAGAATTAAAAAAAATTATGAATGTATGGATGAGGGTCCCACAAATATACTCTAGAGGAATACTATTCAGTCACTAAAAAAGATGGAGACTTTATATCTTTTATAGGAAACTGGATGGAAGTGGAACACATTATTTTTAGTAAAGCATCACAAGAATGGAGTAGCAAGAATCTTATGTGATAAACGCTGATAGTCATAAAATCTTTCAAGATCTTTAAAATATGACAATGGAGCTTGGATAGGAATGGCATTAAAATTATATATTGCTTTGGGTAATACAGACATTTTAACAATGTTGATTCTTCCCAATCCACATGATTCTTAATGTACAACTAAACAATAGTCTTCATGTTTCAAAAGTGGAGAAACAAGTACCTTGTTCATTTATTTAAATACATGCTGGGTTCGCAGAAGTGGAACTCCCTGCTTGAGGGGAAAGCCTTGTCCCTTTGAGACATTGCCTGTGGCAGACATAAACAATGACTCTTCCCCCGACCAAGCCCAGAACATCCTGCAACCATTTATGAAAGTAACAGAGAAATAGGGAAAGGGAAATACTTGGAAACTCTGAGGGTTCTAGATATTAAGAGGCTTATCCTCAGAGACCCCAAATGCTACTGTGGCCTCTACTCAGAAGGAAGAATATGAACATCAAGTGTTGGGTGGAGTCTTGACTGGATCTGATGAAAGAAAACTGATCCTATGATCATATCCTCACTCACAGAATATATAATGGGAATAAATATGCTTAATATCTGGCAGAATCCCCATATTTGTTCCCTGATCCATGGAGAAAGTGTTATTTAGTAGAAAGAGGCAAATAAAGCCTTCCCGCACCCCACTCTCATTCTCCTACCCAGCCAAAATTGTAAATCAAAAGCAGTACCACATGTCGGGTAACTTACTAAGGGACTGGGTCTATTTAATAGCTCCTTTGTTAGCAAAAGCTAGATGTCTTAGAATATGACTATAAAGTCTTATAAAATCAATCAGGTGGTGATACCAATTACAACTAACATTCTACATGTGGTTTCTGGACTGGGACAAATAACATTGTGATACAGACCGAGAAAAGGCTCTCTGATTTCTGTCAGTGAAAATAGTACAAAATAGTTGGTCTTTATGTGGCAGGGAGTGTGACCTTACTCCAGAGCTATTGAAGCTTTAATGCTCTCTGATATAATGTAGTCCAGAGAGACCTTGATCATCTTACTAGCCCTGACTGATTGATTGATTAGAGTTCTAACCAGGAATAGATGGCACAGTCAAATTGGGGGTAGTTTAAAGAAAGGACGGTTTACAACAGTGAAGAGATGTGAAACAAACTCATTGCCACCCTTAGACCTTGTTGTGGGTTAAGTACAGTAGAACCTCAATAGTTACCACTTCCCTACATTGACCACCTCCTTAAGTTGACCTAATTTTCATAGACCAGACATGGAGATTGAGACTGGAGTGATGAAACCATAGGACAAGGAAGGGCAGGGATTGCTGGCAAGGACATGACATTGCAAACAAGCATGGAACAGACTGTCCTGGAGAGCCTCAAATAAAAGGAGCCAATCCAGAACACTTTCATTTTAGAATTCTACTTCTAGAAATGTGAAAATAAATTTCTGCTATTCAAGCCACTTATGGTAGCAACACTAGCCAACTAATTGATCTGAATGGATAAGAGCTGGGAAGTTATGAAAACCCAGAAAGAACAGCTGTGTGTGTCTATAAGAGAGGGCCATCAGAAAGGTCTTTCTAGGTCCCCCAGGAAAGAGAGATAGTCAGCCTGCTATTACCCCATGGGAGGGAGCCAGAGGAATAAAACCCTGACCTCAAACTCCTCCCATCTCTAGCTAGTGTCTCCTGTTGGCCAAACACAACTAAAATCCAGAGGTCAAAGGGAGCACATTGAGGAAATCAATAAAGGTCAGCCTTGTGGCCCACAGAGAATTGTGGGAGAGCAGAGCAAAATATTCTGCATACTGGTCTGTTACATTACTGCATATCAATTGGGCCTGGTGAGCAGGGTATGGGTAAAAAATGAGGTGTGTTAGTAAAACACTGCACAGCAGATGACCTGGGATGAACCTCATATTAGTTCAGGTGCTGCCACATCAATGAGGAAAGAGGCACAACATTTGCTCAGCCCTTTGGATGTTGGAGATAACATATGACCACATTTAAGCATGTTGCTAAGATCCATTTGGTGTCCAGCTGTCTGGATGTCAACTTTGAAAAAATAAAGGGCTTTGCAGTTGGTTCAGGCTGCAATACCAACTGCCTTACTTTTGGGCCTTTTGACTCACCCAGTGGTGCTGGGAATGTCTACGTCAGACACAGATATGCCATTTGGAGAATCAGTACAGACTTCTAGGGTTTTTTAGTAAAGCCATGCTTTGTTCTGCTCACAAAACACAACACATCTTCATTCATATAGCAGCCACGGGCTTGCTACTGTGCTCCAGTACAGACTGGATCTCTAACCATGAGACACTAAGTAATAATTGCCTACCATCAACTGTGTGTTATCTGGTCTACTGAATCATGAAATTGGATGTGTGCAGTGGCATTTTGTTGTTAAATGGAAAGAGCAAGCACAAAGCTGGGCCCTAGTAGGTCAGGAGGCACAGATAAATTCTATAAGCATTAACACCAAATCCTCATTACCTGACCCTACTGGTCTGCCACCTCTCCCCTAACACACATTTGTGGCCTCACAGAGACTCCCAACAGCCAGTTAACAGAGGAGGAAGAGCACAGCCAGAATATGAATGTACCAACACCAGACATGGCACTAACTGGACAGGGACAACTTCTTCATGACAGGCTCACTCCGGTTTACCGGTCTACTTAGTGTTAGAGGAGAGAAGGCTGAAAGACAAATCTACTCTGAGTCGTGGGCAGTGATTGATGGGTTGCTAAGATAGGGACTTCGAATGAACAGTCCTGGAGACTTGACAATCAAGCAGATGAGTGGAAACACAAGTGGGTGTGCCTCTTAAGACAGGCATGGTGGCTCACATCTATAATCCTAGCACTCTGGGAGGCTGAGTCAAGTGGATTGCCTGAGGTCAGTAGTGCAAGACAAGCCCGAGCAAGAGTGAGACCCTGTCTCTATTAAAAAAGAAAAAAACTGGTTTCATGCCCATAGCACAGTAGTTACAGCGCTAGCCACATACACCAAGGCTGATGGGTTCCAGCCTGACCAAGGCCTGCTAAACAACAATGATAACTCCAACAAAAAATAGTCAGGTGTTGTGGTGGGTGCCTGTTGCCCCAGCTACTTGGGAGGCTGAGGCAAGAGAATCGCTTGAATGCAGGAGTTTGAGGTTCCTGTGAGCTGTGACACCATGGCATTCTACTGAGGGTGAAATAGTGAGACTGTCTTAAAAAAAAAAAAACTTAATAAAAACACTGACCAGGCATTGTGGTGTGTGTCTATAATCCTAGCTACTCAGGAGGCTGAGGCAGGAGACTAGCTTGAACCCAGGAGTTTGAGGTTGCTATGAACTATGATGCCATGGCATTCTACCCAGGGTGACAGAGTAAGACTCTGTCTCCAGACAAAAAAAAAAAAAAAAAAAGATACAAGCAAAGAGTATAAATGCCCCTTGGAGACCAAGGATTTCTGGCATAAAGGTGAAGATAAAGAGTCACCAAAGATCTCTGGTGCACAGGAGTCTCTCATTAATAAAGATGATCTATCCTGAGGGTGATTCTTGCCCTCCTTCCACAGGAACCTCTTTGCTTGGCCAAGGGTACAATTACATGAAGGCGGGAAGGTAGGGATGAAAAACATGGACTAAGAAGATCACTAGTCTGATCTGGTTCTTTCCCAATTGGCCATCTGTATAAGCCAATCCTGACCTTTAAACTGCCACCAACCTTGGGAGACAATTCAGCTGTTGAGCCTTGATTATGCCAAGCTTCTTTTACCAGGAAGAGAAAGTAATAACATCCTCATAGAAAATTTACGTATTTCAGGTATAAATGTGCATTTCTTGTTGAAGTATCTTCAGAAACACCATTATAGGTAGACTCGTAGATGCCTTGTCTTTACTGTGGTATCCCTCACATCATTGCCTCTGACTCTAGAATTCGTTTTATATCCTAAGAAGTATAGCAATGGACTCAAACCAACTGGCCTTGCTTGCCCCCTTCTCCACCACCAAGGAGCACCTGAATGACTGAGAGTCAAAAAAGAATGGCAAAGAATTAACTAAAGACTCAGTTATGGAGCCACCTGGGAGGGAACATTCTGTAAGATTTATAGCCTGTCTTGCTACATTAAGCATATGATTAATATATTGTGTATCGAACCCATTACCTCAATGCAGGGTCAGGAAACAAGGAATGAAAGTGACCGTTGTCCTTTTATTGTATCTAATAACCTCCTTATGAAATACGTTGCTTGGAGTACCCAAAAGTTTTGGTTCAGAAAGTTCAGAGGTCAACTGCCCAAGAGAAGAATTCTTTCTTAGAAAACATTTTATTTATTTATTTATTTATTTTCTCTATACATATACATGTGTTTATTTGGTTTCCACTTTTTGCCTTCACAAAATTAAAAAGGCTTAAAATTTAATGACAATAACAATGTTTAAGACAAGGACTAGAAACAAAAATCTTATAAAGAATGGACAAGGATAAATATATTCAGAAAAGAAATCAGATGATTGCTGCAATGAAATATTGAGCAATAATAATAATAATGATGCAAAAAAAGGTAATATTCACATTGTCAGATAAGAGTATGTCTATCATAGAATGCTTCGACTCTGAGGTTTAGTATGGAGTCATCAGTTAACTTCTTATTATTTTTTTCCCCAAAGTGTCAAAAAAAGGACAACTAATATTTATAAATAGAAAACATATTTATGATTCTAATAAACAAATCTGAAACTTAAAGTGTCTCATAGCCATTGGAGTTTTTCTTGTCATTGAATTGACCCTCAGAAAAGGGTGATTATGGAACTAACCAAAGTAATTGATTGGAAATACGACAGAGATGTTGGATTTCTGCTATTTAACAGATGCAAAAAAGGACTTTTTTTTTCTTTTGAGACGGAGTCTCACTCTGTAGGCCTGGCTAGAGTGCTGTAGCATCACAGCTCACAGCAACCTCAAACTGTTGAGCTTAAGTGATCCTCTTGACTCAGTCTCCCAAGTAGTTGGGACTATAGGCGCCTGCCACTGCGCCAGGCTAGATTTCCTATTTTTAGTAGAGATGGGGTCTCACTCTTGCTCAGGCTGGTCTTGAACTCCTAAGCTCAAGCAATCCACCTTTCTCAGCCTCCCAGAGTGCTGGGATTCTAAGCTGAGTCACCGCACCGGCCAGGACTATGTCGTTAACCTAAGGAATTCATTCAGGATCTCTGTGTTCTGTGGTAATAATGAACAAAAACTTCATTACCTCAACAAACTCCAGGGCCAGCAAGGACTCAATTTCACAAGTGCTTGTGAAATGAAAGTTTGGGTCACCTCACTGGGCAAATAACTGTCTCACTGATAGAAAGTATAGGAACTGTGGAATGAGGAATGGATGAAGCTGGCTGTGAATATTATTAGCCCATATGAATAAGGAATCCATTATCTCCTGCCAAAATGTATTGCAAAATAAACAACTACATATTTCAAATTAGCTGAGATTGCGTCATTGGCTCTGATGATATTGGCTGGGCTCATGCATGTATCTGATAATCAGCTGACTGATTCCAAGTTGACCTGGAATAGCTTCAGTTACACTGACTGGGGACTTGGCTATGTTGCAGGCAGCAAGCATCCTCCAACAGGCTGGCAGGGGTAGGTTTTTATGCTGATGGAAGCAATGCAAGAGAACAAACAAACACAAGTAATTTTGAGACCTGTGCTCAGAACTAGCACCCGAATATTATTCTTCCTTTCAGTTGACCCGCCCAGATGCAACAGTTGAGGAAATGAACTTCACCATTTTCATGAGAAGAAGTACAGAAAACTTACATATTAAAGGCATGCACGCAGGGTAGTATGGAGAATATGGGCCATATTGGAGACAGTCCTCCCTTAAGCTTTAGATCTCACTGGGTTCTCGCTATACCTGTTCCTTCCCCTTGTTCTTTCAGGGGAGGGGAAATATACCCGAGTCTCTACTGAGGTTGACTCTGGTACATTTCACCTTCTCTTCTACTTTTCTCTGCTACAAATGTTAAATAAACATAATCCTCTTCTTTAAATTTCATCAACTATTCCTCTTGAGTACCTCATCTGTTTTTTGCTGTGATCTTAACTAATACTGTCTCTTGAATAGCGTTAAGTGAAGAAAGTAAGGTATGGACAATATTTATTTATATAATGTTGCCATTTACATAAAAACTGAAAGACTTACTAGTTATACATAGTTACTTTTGCTATCAAAAAGAGAAAATATGAGTATTAACAATTATAAAACAGTGAGGGAAGGAGCAAAGTGGAGAGGCAGATATGAAAGTACGACTTTCCTGAATATCTTCATTTAGACCCAGTTAATGTTTTACATAATTTAAGAACAAAATGAAATTATAGAAAGAAATAGTCTGTCAAAAATAACAAAGAAAAGAGGGAGGGAGGGACAAATGAACCCATGTTTCTAATTGATTGCATGACCCTACAGATAAAAGCATTTCTTTAAGCAAATTTAAATTTTGACTATCCTTAATTTATTTTGCGTTTTTAATATTCAGCTTAATTAAATTCATCCTGAATGTGGACAAAAATTATTCTAGGTTGGAGATAAAGTTCTCATTGCCTACCTCACAGTAAACATTAAATAATACTTGGGTTAGCTCATTATTATTTACTTGTTTTTGCCTCCAGGGTGACTTGATATGAGCCAAATAAAAATTTACCAACATGAGTGAACAAACACTCCCAGTGGAGGGGGTTGAGGGAAAATTATTTTTCTGTTTGTTTAAAAAAAAGAAGCCCCTGTCTCCTCTGCTCTTAAAAGGGTCTTATCTTGCCCTCTCTTCTTCCTTTGGTATAGAAATAAAATCTCCCCAGTAGTTAGAAAGACCCTCTCCTCCTAACTCTCAGCTTTTACTTTCTAAAGATGCCTTTGAGGTCTCAGACCTCAGTCTTTGTTGAAATGTAAATTTCTCGTATAGACAGTCCAGCCTTCCTGGTACCTTGGGGACTTACCCTAAGAACTAAACTGTAATCATTGACTCTCTTCAGGAGATAAGAGAGGCTTTACTGTCCTTTCAGTTCAGACCAATTGACTAGACTCATGGCTACATATCTAACTTTTGTGGCTTATGAACACTTTTCTAGGGGTGATGGTTTTTATAGAAACACTAGACAATCCAGGAAAGCTTTATTTACCCACAGACAAACCAGAAGGACAAAAAGGGCCGCAAAGAAATCTTTAACTGCTTTAATCTTTTATCTTTGATCTTTAATCTTTTAATCATAATATGATTTTTAGTAGATTATTGACACTACTATTGTTAAACTATCACATGTAAATTGTATAACTAAAGTGAGTAAATTAATGTCAAAAGGCGGTAAAATTTTCAGTGAAAGAAAACAGAGATACAAATATAAAATCAAAGGCCAGTAAAAATACAACCATCTTAAGTTTGATTTGGAAAAATTGGCATGAATTCATGATGTAGTTTCTCTTTAGTAAACTCATTTTCTAGTTCTTTCCACTAACAAATTCTAGAAACTTGTACAGATGAACAAGAAAGAGAGCCCTCTTATGTCCCCTTATAATCACTACCTGCCCCCAGGATAACCAGTCTCCAGATTTCCAATATATATTAGTTTTGCCAGGTTTGTTATCAATGGAATAATATAGCATAAACTTTTTTTTTTTTTTTTTTTTTTTAGAAACAGGTTCTCACTGTGTTTTCTAGGCTGAAGTATAGTGGCCACTCAGAGGCATTACCCCACTACTGATCAGCATGGGAGTTTTGACCTGCTCTGCTTCCATCCTGGGCTGGATCTCTCCTCCTTAGGTCACCTAGTGATCCCCTGCACCTCGAAGGTCAGTCACCATATGTATATATATTTTTTGAGACACAGTCTCAAGCTGTTGCCCTGGGTAGAGTGCCATGGAGTCATAGCTCATAGCAACCTCAAACTCTTAGGCTTAAGCTATTCTCTTACCTCACCCTCCCAAGTAGCTAGGACTACAGGCACCCACCGCAATGCCTGGCTATTTTTTTTTTTTTTTTTTTGGTTGTAGTTGTCATTATTGTTTGGCAGACCTGGGCTGGATTTGAACCTGCCAGGTCCAATGAATGTGGTTTGGCGCCCTTGCTGCTGAGCTACAGGTGCTGAGCCTCAGTCACCATATTGACATTGAACTTAGTGTGGATACTTCATAGCCATAGCACACTACAGTCCAGAACCTCTGGGCTCAAGCAATCTTCCTGCCATGGCCTTCAAGTAGCTGGGGCCACAGGCATAAGCCACCACTTCTGGAAGAATTAGCTCTTTTGTGCCTCTTCTTTAAATAAGTTTTGTTTGTGAGATGTGTCCATGTTACTGTGTATGCTTTTACTTTCCTCATCCTCATTATATATAGTACTCTATTGCACAAATAAAATGATTTTTAAATCTCTTCCACTATTAATGGACATTTTCATTGTTTCCAATTTGGGGGCTATAACAACTGGAGTTCCTATGAATATTTTTTATAAGCCTTTGTTGAACATATGATACATATGGTGCATTTGTTACACATACAATCACATGTACATGTATGTAGGAGTGAATATTTTCAGCTTTAGCAAACACTGCCAACCAGTTAATGAATACAATCAAGCATTTATCTTATGTGTCTTATAAAAACTGAATTTCAGGTGAACAAAATAGTGCATAGGAGAAGTTCCTATTTGTAGACAAATTCCTTGAAATAGAAGAGGAAAGAATATGAGTCAGAAAATGAGCATTTTGCAACGCTTAATAAAGTAATAAAGATTGTCATCAGTAAATGATAAAACCATCAGGTAAAGGAAAAAGGACAGCTTTAAAATGGACAGATCATGATGAAGGCACCTAAATCAACTAGTCATTATTAATGTACCAAACTGTTGCCGGCGCTCAGAAATAACATCCCCAAATATGGCTGAACTGAAGAAGAAGGTTCAAGGGCTCTCTGATCTTCCCTTGCTCCATCCCCCAACCCTCTGTCTTTGTCAAAGCCCAGGATGAAGATGTTCTCTGAAGCTCCTGCCTGCAGTCTGGACCCACCCAAGAAGTTATCTCTGGTGTCTTCTCTGAATATTCATTGTTGTAACTGAGGAAGAAAGATTGAAGTCCCAGGCTATGTATGTTCTTCAAGCCAATTCCCCTAAAAATCATTTACTATCCCCTAAAATCCCCAAACTGCTTTATCTCTCTTTGCCTTAAGAAGAAGAGCATATAACCTTCTGTACCCGACATGTGGTGGGGTAACCGCTCTGTGATTTCCCCTGTGCATGTTGATAAATTCCTATGCCTCTTTCCCCCTATGACTCTGCCTTTTTTTTCAGTTGATTCCCAGGGAATCTTCAGAGGAAAAGGGGAAGTTTTCCCTTGGCCTCTACAGTTTTGAGATCACAAACAGGATGCCAAAATTGCTTTGCTCTTCTGGAAGCTGAGTCAAGGGCACTCAGGACCTGAGGAGCCAGCAGAAGGGTAAGAAATTCTTACCAGCCAGGCTCCGGGCCTCTCTTGCTGCGGAATCTGGCTGAGTGGACAGTAAAACTCACTCTTGGTCTCTTTTTCCTCTCCAAGATCTTGATCAATGGGAGAAAAGGATTTGTGTCACTAGCCTTGTGCTTAGCAACTCCAGTGTGCTTTTTGGGCAGGAATATTCATGTTACGTGATCCTTTTCCTCCCACAAATTCTTTTCTTCTATATTCATCTTTTTCTGTTGTTCTATCTTAAAGAGGGATTCACAGGGTAGAGTATGAGCCTAAATGCCCCACGAGCCACTCTACAAGCCAGTCAGGCAGATTGGTCAGTTTCACAGTTCTAGTTATACCAGCTTCTGTTCAGACAAACTGCTGTAAGGTCTCTGAAATAAAAACGGCATGAGCTTCCCCTGTTACCTGTGTTACATCCTTGACATTCAAGCTGGACTTGTACCAACTGGGAGGGTCTTCTCGTTCTCCACCATCTGGGGACTGTGAATTTTGAGTCAGATCCCATTCCGTGGCCAAGACACTTAAGATTTTAAGCAGCATACTTAACACCACTACATCCTGCAAAGTTTCTATTTTCATTTTTTTAGAGATGGAGTTTCACCATGTTGCTCAGGCTAGTCTTAAGTTCCTGGTCTCCAGCAATTCTCCTGTCTCAGCCTCCCAAAGCACTATAATTACAGACATAAGCCACCATGCCTAGCCTCTTTGCATGATTAGGGAAGGAAGGTACTGTTGGACACGTGTAGGTGGTGGAAATAACCACCCCCAAGGATGAGATTCCCACAGGGGATGGACTGATCAGAGTGGGCTGATTGCCACTGCTCACCCACCTGCAGAGGGAATGGCTTTTCAGGTGACCTGAGGAAGTGTGATATAGCCAGAGACTATGGCATGTCCCTCTTTTCGGAGGACCTGAGATTAAATGTTAACGTGAGACCATTGATTTTTGAAGATCTAACTGCTCTGTCTCATGTTTACATGTGTGAAAACAGCAGATATTTCATAGGCCCTATTTGTTAATGGGCTTTTCTCAGCTCAGTGGTCCAGTTGGAAAACAGAGATCAAATGAGAAGTTATCTACTTTAACAAAATTGGTCTCCTTATAAACCCTGGAGTGCGTGCCTATAATTTTGCATTACCTTGGCATTTCTTTATAATCTTCCTCTAACACATCTAAATTCCTTGAAAATTCTTAAATTCATTCTCTGCTTTGAGATCTGAATTTGATACCCTGTTCTTTCTGAAACTTGGTAAGGGTTTCAGTCATATGGGGCAGATTAATTTCTTTTACTTATACAGCTACTATTTAATCCAATTGTCTTTAGTGAGTTTAAGCTCATGGCTAAAATTTAAAAATCAAAACTGTAAGATCTTTGCACCTGTATTTTTATGTGCACAGATTTATAGTTGCATATTGTCTATCTGGTACCAAACTGACTTATAAATAAATATAAATTCATAAATTAAGTAAATAAGCCCAAATGCTTTTCCAGTTCTTGTAACTTTAAAATTGTTGGCAAAATAAAACAGAAATGTTTCAGAATTTTAGGCATTGCCTGGGTCTACTGGTCAGATAAACTTAAACTGTCTCTAGTAAGGGTTTTAAGTCATATAACTGCTGTTTCTGTGGTATTTTTGATACTTGTTAAATGTGTCTATGATCTTTTGTCTTTTATTTCGAGCCGTTAGATTCTGGGGTATAGACAAGTGGCCATGGAGAGGCCACGGAACGTGTACTAGCTGGACTACTAGCTATGGAGCAGAGTCAAGCTTACTAGAGTCCTGTCCTCCCTGACCCAGCTTTGCTCTTGGCCATGCTGGGAGGTGTGGGATCCTCCAGGCATTTGTACACATACCTCTGTACTGTCCTACACTCTTCATCTGTTGCTTAACAATTTTTATTGCTTAATTTTTTTTTTAATGACAGAGTCTTGCTCCGTCACCCCAGCTAGAGTATAGTGGCAACACCATAGCTCACAGCAATCTCAAACTCTTGGCCTTAAGTGATCCCCATGCTGGGGAGGAGGGTCTGTGCTGGGACTACAGATGCCCACCTCTATGACCGGCTGATTTTCTATTTTTCGTAGAATGGGATCTTGCTCTTGCTCAGACTGATTTTAAACTCCTAAGCTCAAGCAATCCTCTTGACTGAGCCTCCCAGATTATTGGGATTATAGGTATGAACCACTGTACCCAGTCTGTTCCTAGGGTTTTGTGTTTTTTTTTTTAACTTTACTAAAAATTTGAGTTGTTAAGTATTAACAGTTTAGTTAATATATGGAATTAAAACCATTAGATGTGAGAAAAACAGTTTTATATACAATGGATAAGGAAATTAGGATATGTTTTTGGTAAAAATGTTTATAAGAAAGGTATGAGAGTATGTTCTTATTAAAGGAAAATTAATTTTGCCTAGTTTAGAGATTACTTAAAATTTGTTTTTTTTTTAAAGTTGTTTTTCAATTTATTTTTTGCAGAAGCAAGGTCTTCCTAGGTGGCTCAAGTTGGTCTTAAAAGCCTAACCACAAACAATCTTCCTGCCTTGGTCTCCCAAAGTGCTGGGATTACCAAACCTGGTGTTAATGATTGTTTTAAACTGAATAAATCCTACCTTGGTTTCCCAAAATGCTGGGATTATAGGTATGAGCTATCCTAAACCGGGTGTTAATGATTGTTTTAAATTGAAGAAAGAAAAAAGAATTGTATATTAAAAACTGAATAAATAGAGAAAGTTGGGGAAAGAAAAAGAATGGGAGAAATTGTAAAAGGGTATAAACGGTTTACAGAAGTCTTCTGTGTGGTCAAAGCAGAGATTATATGAATCTGTAGTTTTATTAATATTAGATTAATATGAATAATTCAGTGATGCAAGGGTAAAATTTTATTTTTTCTTTTGAACAAGATTTTCATATAGTATTAACAAATAATAAAATATTTTTGCTCACCTTTAGTGTAAGCAAAGGAGGAAAAGAGAGGGGATAGAGGGAGGGACCGTTTCATGCTGTCTTTATCAAGTCTTTTGAGTATTTGGAAGACTGAGTTTCCTCTCTTTCAAAGAGTAAAGGCCTTTCCCTTTTGAAGTTTTGAATTATCAGTTTGGCTAAATGACCTGTGATTCTATTTTGATCAAGTTGTTTTGAACTTTTCTTGTTTTATGTCAAGTATTTTAAACCTTTGATAGTTTCAACACTTTTTAACATCAAATTCTAAAATTAAGTTTTTTTTGCTCTTGAACTAACTTTTGGATATTAGGGCCCCTTGAAGTCCAAGAGATACATATAAGGGCTATTTGGCATGCGAAAATCATATCGGAAACATTGTTAAATGAGAAATTGTGTTTACCTTTCTTTGAGTTATATTATTAGGTGTTCCAAGATTGTATGAGATTCCTAAAACTCTGATACATCTTTGTAGGCAGTAAATTTTCTTATGAGATTCCTAAAACTCTGATACATCTTTGTATGCAGTAAATTTTCTTTTCCTAAAAGGTCTATACAAATTCTATAGTGTTGTATCTTCAAGGAAATTTGTTGAAAAGACCCTAAGAAATACTCTAGAATACAATTTTCTGATAACTTTGGAGATCATACTATTAGACGAGGTAAAAACTTCAGAACTCTAAAACAATGACTAATGGGTTCATGAAAAGTGTTATCAAACAGATAACATGAATTAATTACTTGGTACTAAACCGATGGAAGACTGAAATGTTTTGTTTATTTTGTGTGTGTATGTGTTTTGAGACTGAGTCTCATTTTGTTGCCGTGGTGCCCTAGCTCACAGCAATCTCAAACTCTTGGGCTCAGCTATCCTCTCATCTCATCATCACGAATAGCTGGGGCTATAGGCCCCTACCACAATGCCCAGCTAGTTTTAGAGATGGGGAGGGTCTTGCTCTGGCTCAGGCTGTTCTTGAATTCCTGAGCTCAGGCAATCCACTCGCCTCAGCCTTCCAGAGTGTCTGGATTATAGGTGTGAGTCACTGCACCCTGCCTGTTTCTGGTTTTTTTTCTTTTTGCGACAGGGTCTTGCGCTGTTGCCCAATCTGGAAGGCAGTAGCATCATCACAGTTCGCTACAATCTCAAACTCTTGGGCTCAGTGATCCTGCCTCAGCCTCATAAAAAGCTGGAACTACAGGCACACACCCCCATCCTGGATAATTTTTCTATTTTTTTGTAGAGATGGGATCTAGCTCTTGCTCAGACTGGTCTCGAACTTATGGCTTCAAGCCATCCTCCCAGAGTGCTAGGATTACAGATGTGAGCCACCACTCCTGGCCTTTACTCTTCTTTTAACAATGATAAATGATATTTGTGTCTTCTCTGTTTAGTGTGAAATGGAGTTTGAGGAGCTAGAGATAGCCTGTAGACCTGTGGTCTCCAATGCCTGGGCTGTGGCCTGGTACCAGTCTGTGGCCTGTTAGGAGCTCTGCTGTATAACAGGGGAGGAGCATTAGATGAGTGAGCGAAGCTTCCTCTGTATTTCCAGCAGCTCCCAGTAGTTTGAGTCACCACTTGAGCTCTGCCTTCCGTCAGATCAGCAGCACATCAGATTTTCAAAGGAGCACAAACCCCACTGTAAACTCCACATTGGAGGGATATAGGTTGCATACTTATTATGAAAGTCTAATGCCTGATATACTGAGGTGTAGCTGAGGCAATGATGTGAGCCCTGGGGCCGTCTAGTTGCAGGAAAAACGAGCTCAGGGCTCCCACTGATTCTCTGTTGTGGTGAGTTATGTAATTAGTTCACATAGAGGGTGCCAATTCTAATACTCAATGTATAACAATAACTAAAGATGAATATAAGTCATGTTTGAGCACCCCTTTGTAATTGCAGAAGGCAAATGTGACTTGAGTATTCTAATTTTAATAGTTTTTTCCTTTCTTAAAATGTGTATACTTTTTTTGGCACGCTCTGTGTGTCCATATGTAAATATATCACAATGCAATAATAACAGGAATAAAGTGCCCAATGAATACAACGTGCTTGAATGCGAAACCATCTCCCCACCCCACCCTGGTCCATGGAAAACTTGTCTTCCATGAAATGCTGGCCAGTTCTAAAAAGGTTGGGGACTGCTGCTGTAGACCTAAAGTTACAAAGAGCATGTCCTTATTTCTGGGAAGCCAACGAGGAATGATTCTGAATGATCTGTGGGACAGTCCTTGTAGAGGCCTGGGGCCTTTACTTTTCCTTGGGAAGGGGGTTGGGTGACTCAGCCTGCAGGACAGACTTTTCCTTTTGCATAATGTGTTTTAAGGGAGGTGCTCCTGAAGTTTTTATTTTCCTTTACAATTTTAATTTACCTGGTTTACTGTCTGTCCACCTTCCCCCACAAGAATGAATACTTACTTCGTGTGTGTTCACAAGGAGTACCCTCAGTACCTAGAATCGGGTGTGGGCACAGTAACCACTCAGTAACTTAAAAAAAAAAAATGAATGAACTGTCAGTTTTCCTGGCTAACTACCTTCTGAGTGCCTTAAAGATAAGAATTTGGTTTTGCAAGTCCAGCATTTCCTGGACATTTCCTTAGTACATTTACTAAGAATTAGTGCAATGGATTCTTGGATAAATAGGTCAGTGCTAAAATAGTTTCAACAGGTAAAGAAAAGGCCAATTTAACAACCTTTCAGGTTTTCACATCATTTCCACCATTTCATCTTCATTCCCCAGGAGCACACAGGTGCGTCCTGGAAGGGCTTTGGACTGTCCGTGATTGACTAGACACCCTGAAAGTCTAGTGACGGTGGAGTGCAACAGGGCAAGTTCACGGTGTAAAAAGTTTGAGAGTGGAGGAGATACGTGCCAGAGATTTATTTGTGCACGTCCTTAACAGGGCCAGGTGCCAAGAACTGAGAATTTTCCCTGATTGGGCTAAACGGGAGGAGTAGTGAGTCTGCTAAGGTGGCACTGTGGAGGGTGTATTTTAGAAACCATTGTTGTCGCACAGTTTGGGCTGGAGTTTTAAGGAGGAGGAGGGGAGGCCCTCAGTGGTGGTCCTAAGGCTCCTTTCAGACCCAAGGTTGTAAAAAGAAAAGGAAGGAAGGGAGGGAGGAAGGAAGGAAAAAAAAAAAAAGTCTACCAGTTTTTTATCAAGCATCCCGGCTAACTTTTTGACATCTCGCACGCACTCCTCCGCCCCCCGTGACCTCCTCACCAGGACAAGGCCCGGGTCACCGCCCAGAGCGACCACGGTTCGTTTAGGAGGCCGCCGGCGGGGAGCGCAGGCCGGGCCCGGGGCGTGCGCGGGGCAGAGCCGCCGGGAGGCCGCGGGAGGCGGGGGCGGGCAGCGGCGGGCATGGCCGAGGCGCGGCCGGGGCTGGCGGCGGGGCCGGAGCTCAACGCGCTGCCCGACCACTCGCCGCTGCTGCAGCCGGGCGTGACCGAGCTGCGGCGCCGAGCCCGGGAGGCGGGGGTCCCGCTGGCGCCGCTGCAGCTCACCGACGCCTTCTTGTTGCGGTTCCTGCGCGCCCGGGATTTCGACCTGGACCTGGCCTGGCGGGTAAGCGTGCGGGGTGCCGGTGGGGCTGGGCGCTGCGGCCGTGCCCCGACCCTCGGGGGCGTGCAGGGTGCAGGCGGGGCCCTGGCGGGGAACGCGCCCACGTGGCGCCGTCTGCAGGTGTGCGGCGATCCTGAGCTGGTCCTGCCAATTTCTCTGAGTCGTGGAAACCTAAAAACCCTAAAGTGGTAGAGCCCCGGGCGGATGGCCTGTTGATTCCAAGCTCTGGAACTGAGCCTATCAAGCTGGGAGGAAACGTGCCTTCCTCCCTCTGGAAGCAAGTCTGTACTATTACAGAGTTAACAGCTGAGAAGTTGGAAACTCAGACCCGTCACGCGTGCGTGAGCAGATAACGCCTGGTGGCAGGGAAAATGAAATTGCTGGTAGGCTGAAGTTCTGAAGCCATGTGATTATCAGCAGTGCTGAAGGGTCAGTAAAACAACTCAGCCTTTTTCTTGTGATGGGGGCGACTGGGTCGTGGGGTGGGGAATGGTGGGGCGCTTCTGTGCTTCCTGGTATGTTCCTGCTGGTTGAAGGACCAGGTGGTGGAAAGACAGGAATCCTAAGGAGGTATGCGACTTTGAATCCTGTCACTTTGAGCTCAGCATCCTTATCTGTTAAGTAATGATGAAAACACCTGCTTGGCTGACTGGTAGGGAAGATTGAACATTAACCAATTTAACAGAACACGCGGTGCCCAGCGCAGCTCCTGGCATTTGGATCGGAGCTAACCCTTCCTCCGAGCGGCTCCCTCAATGCCACGCTGCAAGTTGGGTGGCGGGGAAGGTATTACTAGAACCCCAATGTGTCTCAGTATGAGGTTGGGGGGTTGTTTTTAAACTAATTTTTCTTGAAAAAGTAAAGAGTTGTGGTAACAATAATCTAGGCAATACGAAATAGTAAAAAGTGCTAAGCAAGTTTCTAACAGTAACTTTCTAAAGGGAAAAAGTTCTTCACACCAAACCTTACACTGGCGGTTGTGTACCCAGAGGCCACTTACTGTAACCTCTTTGTTGTTCGTAAGTGTCTAAGTTTCTAAAGGTAACTTTCTAAAGAACAAAAGTTCCCCCGTCCAAACTTTAGTTTAACGGTCGTGTACCCAGAGGCCACTTACTGCAAGCTGGTTCTTGTTTGTGTCTGTAAATTTCTAAAAGCAACTTTTCATAGGAACTATGTTCCCCACTTCGGGCTCGGTGCTCCTAGCGCAGGCCGCATACACCGGGGCTGTTTAAACAACAACTGCAACAACAAAACAGCCAGGTGTTGTGGCGGGCGTCTGTAGTCCCAGCTACTTGGGAGGCTGAGGCAAGAGAATCACTTAAGCCCAAGAGTTTGAGGTTGTGTGAGCGGTAACGCCATAGCACTCTACCCAGGGTGACATAGTGAGACTCTGTCTAAAAAAAAAAAAAAAAAAGAAAAGAAAGAAAGAAATGTTCCCTGCTTCAAACCTTAATTTGGCAGTCACGTTGTCAGAGATCACTGACTGTAACCTGTGTCTTGTTTATCTTTCCAGACATAGATGCTCTCGCAAGCATGTGTGTGCGCTTTCCATTTTGCAGTTCTTGCCTGTCTTAGCACAGGGATAAGCCCGTATCAGCTTATATATTTCCCTCTTACTCTTTATGGGGCTGCTGGTATTCCATTGGATGGCTACATTACACTGTATTAAAGTTTATCCAGCCAGTCCCCTGTCATTGACACAAGACTCGTTGCTAGCTGATGCCAGTGCTGCCTTGCATGTTGTTCATTCCTTTGTGTAACGATGATTTACTTCTACGATTTGCCTAGTAGTACACAAGATGAGGTGAACAGACTGGCGTTCTAGTATGTCTTTGTATTTTGTGCATAAATAGGGATATGTCCTTACAGGATAAATTCAACCTGTGAAATTACTGGATGAAGTGACATATGTATTTTTCAGTGTTGAGGAATATATATATATATAACTGCTCTCCAAAGAGTTTGTACGAGTGTTATCACTCAGTTATATAATGCTGCCTTTCTGTCCATATTATCACCTACAACTGTGGCATCAAACCTGACACCTGATGGAAAACGTGCTAGGTGAGAAAGGGTTTTTCATTGTTATTACGATATGCATTTTTCAGTTATAAGGAAGATTAATCACCTTTGAGATTTGTAAAATTTTAAAATTCTTTTTCATTTAACTGGAAATGGCCTGTTTGTGCCATTTATTCATTTTTACGTTTTATTGGCTTATAAAAGATGTTTTTAAAAAATATCTTTCTGTAGAAAAGAAAAAAGGCCTTTGTTCCAGCTTGTTTACATCTTTGAAAATTACTTATAGGACAGTAGAACTTCCATGGTTGACCACCTCCTTACAGGGACCACCTCCCTAAGGTGACCTGATTGTCATAGACGGAACATGCACCACAGGTAATATCAGTACAGTAGGCCTAGTTCCTTATGTTGACTACTTCCGTATGGCAACCAATTTGTTATGGTCCCTTGAGTGGTCAACTTACAGAGGTTCTACTGTATGTTCTTTCAGTGAAGAATTTAAATTTATAGTTATTTATTCATTTATTTTTTTTTGAGACAGAGTCTTATTCTGTCATCCAAGAGTAGTGGTGTCATTGGCTTGCTGCAACCTTGAACTCCTGGGCTTATGCAATTCTCTTACTTCCACCTCCAGAGTAGCTGGGGCTACAGTGCACACTACTTCACCCAGCTTATTTTTTTCCATTTCTGGTGGAGAGTCTCATTCAGGCTGGTCTCACACTCTTCAATGATCCTTCCGCCTTGACCTCCCAGTGCTAGAATTATAGGTGTGAGCCACCAAACTGGCCTCAAAATTTTTATGTGCTCACATGTATTGATCTGATTGTTCTTTGATTAGTTCTGGGTTTTAGAAGTTCTTCTCTTATTGAAACTTTTTCTAATAATGTAGGTTTCTCTTCATTATCTTGGAGTCATTTGTCTATCAGGATTTATTTTGTTATTAGGAGTGAAATAGGAATCCAGCTTCTTTCATTTTAATGGTGTCAGATGGCTATATAAATGTTCTAGCATCATGAGTAATAAATTAATATGTACTCAGCACCTTAACTGAGGCCCAATTTGAAGTCCTACGAAGAGCACAGCTTAAATAAGGCATTAAACCTATATATGAGATAACTAACAATAAGAAGTATATCATTGATTTTATTTTAGCTACTTTTTAAAAGGTATTGTGTAACTAGAAAAAGAAATAAAATTTACCTCCAGCCTCTGTGATTATATATTCTTATTCCTTATTTTATTGAATTCTTTTCATTCTACCAGTCCCTTGCGCAATTGGCTAGCAGGACTGTGTCTAAATACACTGGACAAAAGTCAAGTTTCTGTCTGCAAACTCTTTGCCTTGTATTTCTGCCAACTGAGAAGGAAAGGTAAAGGGTAAGAGTGTGAAACTATTTTTTCATTTTCCTCTGCAATGGCAGTTAATTTAACTCAAACTCTTATTTATAATATAAAAGCCCTGTAGTTTTTGTACTGAAAAGCTTGATAAATACCTCAGTTATGATGAATGTGTCTCAGTATTCTAGTTTTATATTTGAAGTTATAATGGATTAATAAGGTTTTATAATCCTAATAGCTAATATAATTATGAAATGCCAGGTACTTTGGTAAGCAGTGTTTGCATGGATTATCTTATTATTTTATCATTTTAGAAGAAATTGCAATATAAGGAATAAGTAATTTGTCCAAAATTATGTAGCTGTTAAGTGGTGGAGCAGAGATTTGAGCTCAGGTGGAACTCAGGAGAACCTGTGGCCTTAAGTACATTGAAGTTGCCTCTTCAATTTAAAACAATGATTTGAAACAAAGACATAAAAACAGCTAATCATTAATTTCTCTATTCTACACATTCTTACACATGCCACAAGGGAATAGCCCAGTGCCTTATTTTTTTGTTACATGTGATGAGCTTTTTACCCTTTGACCGTCTTTATAGTTTTTCCAAAGACTTTGAAGCTTCCAAAATTCCATAGACTTTCTAGGCTAATTTCCCTCTAAATGTAGTTTGTTTGTTTGTGTCATTCTCTCTCTCTGTCTCTCTCCTTCCTTCCTTCTTCCCTCTCTCTCCCTCCCTCTTTCCTCCCCTCCTTCCCCTCCCCTCCTCCCCTCCCCTTCCCCCTCCCCTTCCCTCCTCCCCTCCCCTCCCCTTCCCTTCCCTTCCCCCCTCTCTTTTCTTTCTCTCTCTCTCTCTCTCTCTCTCTCTCTCTTTTTCCTTCCTTCCTTCCTTCCTTCCTTCCTTTCTTCCTTCCTTCCTTCCTTCCTTCCTTCCTTCCTTCTTCTTTTTTTGCAAAATGTATCATTTTAAGCCTCAATTTCGGTTCCATTCTGCTCCTGATAGTTTTTGCCCTTGAACAAATGTGTAATTTCTCAGAACTTTATTTTCCTTGTGTCTGTAATGCCATAACAATAGTAATACCTCTCAGAGTGGGTGTGAAGAGGATTGAAATGACACTGGTAAAGCCTACACAGGGGGCACAAATATAATGGTTGTCATTTTGTTTGGAAGTACATGAAAAATATAGGCAGAAACCCCCTAAAACAGGAGGAAGAGAAATTAATCTTATAGACTAGAAAGAATATTTAGTTTTAATGCCATAGTGTTTTAGGCTGAGGAAACTATTAAAATAAATAATAGGATTGTGAAATACTATTAATAGTTATTCTGGTGCCCCCTAAGACAGGAGGAGGAACAGAAATTCATCTTCTAGACTAGAATGAATATCCCAGAAACCACAATGGGTCTGTTGCTCTCACTGCTTTTGGAAACTGCTCTTTAGGCCACCAATTATTGCTTTGTTGGCAAATTGACATTTTTTTCGTTCTTACCTCTCTGTTGTATTTAACTCTTAGCGATATTCTCCTTTCTTTTGAAGTTAAGAAAAGTTTATTGAATGTAGAAATGAAAGAGAGAGAGAGACCGAGAAAAAGGGGGAGACAAAATCAGAAAGTGGAAGCGAGAGAGGGAAGGGGAGAGGGATGGGGGAGCAGAGCAACACAGATGATGCTGTAGCCCCTCCTATACGCCATAGTGCTGGGTCTCTTACAGTTCATCCAGTTTCTTCTTCCCCCAGCAATTCCCAGTCATTTACATTTTCCACGGATCAGAATTTCAGCCTGTACTTTTCTTTTCTTTTTTTTTTTTTGCAGTTGTTGGCCAGGGCTGGGTTTGAACCTGTTACCTCTGTTACCTATTTATTGTTACCTCTGGCATATGGGGCTGGTGCCCTACTCCTTTGAGTCACAGGCGCCGCTCCCTTTTTTATTTTTAATTGTTTCTATAATATTTCTCCTCCTGGTCATTGCTATTTGTGTGTTTACAATTGCCATGTTCAATGATTCTCAAATATAAAATCTGTCTTTTTCTTTTATCTGAACTGTGGTCCCACATTGGTAAGAAACTTCTTTAAACTCATAACAGATATCTTATCTGTTCAGAAAAACTGAGAAGGCTAAAAATCATAAAGAGAAAAGTTAGAATAAAATATTTTAAATGCAGAATTCGCTTTATTATTTTTTGCAGTATGCTGGCAATATTTGTATTTTTTGTGTTTCTATTAATTAGCCATTTCTGGTAGTGCTTTTGGAAAAAAAATAGTGAGATTACTTTAAACCATTTTTTGCCAAAATCTAACATCCAGGTGTGCTGTTCCTTAGGCTTTTATAGTTTATTTGAATGATTTCTATTCTTCTTTATTTCAAAAAAGACTATAGGTGGTATTTCAGTTATTTATTACTGAGTAACAAATCAATCTGAGACTTAGTAGCTTAAAACACAATAATTTATTGGTTTGTGGATCTCCAGTTTTAGGCAGGGCTTGGCGGGTTGGGTTTTCTCTGCTCCATGTGGCATCAGCTAGAAATTTCATAAAGTCAGACTACCCAGGATGGTCTTTCAACCTTGAGGGCCTCTCTGCACACGAATTGTTATCATTCAGTAATCTTACGTAGTGTCTGGAACCCAAAAAGCAGATTGAGTGGGTCCCAGGCTTCTGGAAACCTGGCACAATGTCAGTACTGCCACATTATGTTGGTCAAAGCAAGTTGTAAGGCCAGTTCGGTTACAAGGGGAGGGGATCCAATACATTCCACATCTTGATGGTAAGAATGGCATGTATATGCCAGCAGGGGAGGAATCATTGGTGGCTGGTTTTGGAGACAATCTATAATAGATGGTGAATGAAAATTACTCAGATTTGAATTTGTGATTAATCCCTATCACCTCAGATCTATGATCAAGGGAACTTATGGTTTTTACAGCTAAAAAGATATACCAGATAAAAATCCTGGCACAGTGATATAAGGTTCATGCACAATGCCAAGGCTTTCCTACTGTTCTGACAAATGCTTACCATGTATGCTATTTGTAGATCATTTTAATTTTATTTTTCAGTTACTAAGAAACTATTATAAGTGGAGGGCAGAATGTCCAGAAGTAAGTGCTGATTTACACCCTAGGAGTATTCTGGGCCTTCTGAAGGCTGGCTACCATGGAGTCCTGAGAGGCCGGGATCCCACTGGCAGCAAGGTTCTTATTTACAGAATCGGTGAGTCAGACACAACTCTTCTTTTTCTCCTCCTGCCCCCTTCTCTTCCCATCCTCTTCCTCCTCATTTCCTTCTTCTTTTCCTTTCCTCTCCCATGTCTCCTTCTATTTTTCCTTGAATGCCATATAGAAAATTACAGTGAGTCCATCTTTAAGAATTTAGGTTTAATTTGGGTTTTACTGTCATCCAATGTAATACAAACTTTGGCAGTTGTGAGAAAGTTAATCGATACCTGTGAAAATCCTACTTCCATTCTTTCACACAATTTACGCAGTCAATTGTATAAAATAAGAGAATAGGAAAACAGAGATGAGAAATAGTGGGGGAAGGTAAACAAGATTAAGGGAAAGTGTTTCAAAAATGCTTAGTAGGAAATACAAATAAAAGAATTCTGAGCTGTAATAATGTAAGTTCCATGAGATCATGGATTTTGTCTGCTCTGTTCACTGATGTCTCCCAAGCACTGAAAACAGGGCCTGGTGCATGCTAGGTCCTCATTAGAAATGTGTGGCATGAGTGAGTGAATGACTAGTCAATTATGCCCCAGGTGGGGAGCAAGGGGCTTGTTCCCCCATGGAGAGGAGGGTGCTGTGGAAGGCAGGACCCTGGGAGTTGTTGCAGACACTGCATTCCATTAGCTTCTCTTTCTGTTCACTGCTTCCCTGTTTCACTGTTAAAAGACCCTGGTGTTGGCTCGGCGCCTGTGGCTCAACGGGCTAAGGCGCCAGCCACGTATACCTGAGCTGGCGGGTTCGAATCCAGCCCGGGCCCGCCAAACAACAATGACGGCTACAACCAAAAAATGGCCAGGGCGTTGTGGTGGGCACCTGTAGTCCCAGCTACTTGGGAGGCGGAGGCAGGAGACTCACTTGAGCCCAGGAATTGGAGGTTGCTGTGAGCTGTGCTGCCACAGCACTCTATCCAGGGTAACAACTTGAGGCTCTGTCTCAAAAAAAAAAAAAAAAGACCCTGGTGGTTCTTGTAATTTGGTGTCTTAGTCCATTCATGTCACCATAATGAAAGTCTGTGAATTGGGTGGCTTGTAAAAATAGATTTTTATTTCTCACAGTTCTGTAGTCTGAGAAGTTCAAGAGCAAGGTGCTGGCAGATTTGGTGTCTGTTATCTGGTGGAGTCTGTTGCTTGGTTTGTAGATGACAGCTTCTCACTCTAACCTCACATGTTGGAAGGGCCAGACGGGCTTCTCAGGTTTCCTTTATGAGGGCACT
The DNA here is from genome assembly GCA_963573935.1 of Arctocebus calabarensis. Classification (NCBI taxonomy): domain Eukaryota; kingdom Metazoa; phylum Chordata; class Mammalia; order Primates; family Lorisidae; genus Arctocebus; species Arctocebus calabarensis. Next base: position 31,755 of record CAUYON010078292.1, on the reverse strand, counting down.
AATCCCATTCATGAGGGCTCCACCCTCATGACCTAATCACCTCCCACAGATACCACCTCTTAACACTGTGGTTCTTAACCTTCCTAATGCCGTGACCCTTTAATACAGTTCCTCATGTTGTGGTGACCCCCCCATCATAAAATTATTTTCATTGCTCCTTCCTAACTGTAATTTTGCTCCTATTATGAATCATAATATAAATATCTGATATGCAGGAGACACCCAAATGGGTCATGACCCACAGGTTGAGAACCACTGTACCATTATCTTGGGAGTTAGAATGTCAGCATATGAATTTTGGGGGACATAAACATTCATACCATAACAGGTAGTGACTTACCTTTTATCCTTCCTCAGACCTGTGCAGATGAACAAGAAAGACTCATATTGCTTCCAGAACCTCTCTTGGCCTAGTTGAAAGGGTAAAGATAACCAACAATTCAGGAGCAGAACCTTGTGAATTATAACCTTACAGAAATTTCTACATTTTTTAACATTAAAATACTTACATGTTTGTACCTCTCTCCTGCTTATAGCTAAGTTATCTGACTGTAACTCAATCACTTGCTATCTTATAAGAAGATATTATATTTAATTTTTAAAAGAGTATCAGTAGATTGAATAAAATGACTCAAGATTCTTTGTCCTCCCTATGTGTCAGGCAAAACTGGGTTAATTATAAAGTTATCATCTTATAAACAGACATCATAATGTCCTTTCTGTTCTTTTTTTGCTCCACCAGTATCAGAAGAAATCAAATGACCTCCTGACAATGAAATTCTTTGATCTCTGTGGGTATATTTTGCCATCTTTAGCAAAGTACTTAAGTTTTAGTTAACTAATAACCTATATTATAAAAATGTAGGGTTCCCAGTAACAATTAAATTGTAGATAAACAACAAACAATTTTTTCTGTATGTATGAGGCATATCTATATTAAAAAATTATATCCTGGCTTGGCGCTTGTGGCTCAGCAGGCTAAGATGCCAGCCATGTACACCTGAGCTGGCGGGTTCGAATCCAGCCTGGGCCCGCCAAACAACAATGATGGCTGCAATCAAAAAATTGCCAGGAGTTGTGGCAGGCACCTGTAGTCCCAGCTACTTGGGAGGCAGAGGCGGGAGACTCGCTTGAGCCCAGGAATTGGAGGTTGCTGTGAGCTGTGATGCAACAGCACTCTATCCAGGGTGACAGTTGAGGCTCTGTCTCAAAAAAAAAAAAAAAATTATATCCTCAGGGTGGTGCCTGTGGCTCAGTGGCCCAGTGAGTAGAGTGCTGGCCCCATATACCGAGGGTGGTGGGTTTGAACTTGGCCACAGCCAAACTGCAACAAAAAAATAGCCAGGTGTTGTGGCGGGCACCTGTAGTCCCAGCTACTCAGGAGGCTGAGGCAAGAGAATCGCCTAAGCCCAGGAGTTGGATGTTGCCATGAGCTGTGACGCCACGGCACTCTGCCAAGGGTGATAAAGTGAGACTCTGTCTCTAAAAATAGCCAGGTGTTGTGGCGGGCGCCTGTAGTCCCAGCTACTCAGGAGGCTGAGGCAATAGAATCGCCTAAGCCCAGGAGTTGGATGTTGCCGTGAGCTGTGACGACATGGCACTCTGCCAAGGGCGATAAAGTGAGACTCTGTCTCTAAAAAAAAAAAAAAAAAAGTTATATCCTCATAATCTGAAATTCATCTTTCACTGGGTGTTCTATAATTATCTGGCAACTCTACTCAGGAGTCTTAGAAACATAAAACTGAGATGTACACCTGATTCTTTCTGCAAAATTCTTTGCTCTACAATACTTGGCTAGATTACATTTTTTTAGTTTGTTTATAATGTAACTGGGGAAGGTGAAGATTTAAAAAATGACACCTTAATGGTGAGAAAGCACATATGCTACTTTGACCATAAATTCCTGAACACTAATCCAGCAGGCCTTGTATCTAGCCTGGATCTTTTGTAGTCTATTAATTTATAAGTGCATTGTTTGACGCAAAGAGATTTGAAAATCAAGAAAACATGTAGTTTAGTGACAGAACAGGAAGGTATGCAGCATATCTCCTTTGTATTATGTTATTCTAGGATGAAAAGGAGAAACTCAGAAGAATTTTTTTTTTTTTTTTTTTTGAGACAAGGTCTCACTATATCATCCAGGTTAGATGCAATGGGGTCATTGTATAGCTCACTGCAACCTCACACTTCCTGGCTCAAGAGATCCTCCTGCCTTAGCCCCCTAAGTATCTGCCATCCCACCTGGCTTATTTTTCAATTTTTTTGTAGAGATGGGGTCTCACTCATGTGCAGGCTTGTCTTGAACTCCTGGCCTCAAACATCCTCCCAAAGTGGGAGAATTTTGAGCATGACCGTGCCTACCTTCTCAAAAGAATTTTATGAGCAAAATGAAATGATAAGATAAAGATTTATAAATTCTCAAAATTTCACTGAAGTACTGGGAGGAGCTATTAAAAACCCGTGGTAGAGAGTTTTGGTAGAACCACTGTATAACCAGATTTCCTTGATACCTTTTCTCTCTGCAGCAAAGAGAGATATTTTTACACTCTCTTTATCATTATTTAAGCAACGATAACGTACACAGAGCCCATTCCTCAATGCCAACTGGGCAACCCGAAGTCAAGCTCAATTTTAGCCCCTTTCAGCCTACATGCCAGAGTATATAATGTTATGCTTTTCAAGACGATTATACTATGGCGGCAAAAATAAAATGTAAAGTGAGTATTAAGATCTGATTATGGTTTAGTTCTTATGAATACAGGTTCTGGGGTATATGGGCTGAGTTGGAAGCTCAGCTGTGCTACATTCTAGCTGGGTAGAAAACTCTGTAGCTATAACTTCCATTTTCTCTTCTATAACGTAGGCATAGTAAAAACCTGTTGCATAGGGTTGCCCTGAGCATTAAATCTATGTATCATCTACCTATTTATATAAAAAGCACTCAGTAAGTGTTAGGTGCAGGCAGTCCTGAGGCAATGAATGGGATATGTTCTCTAGGTTTGCTCTTACGTTGAATTTGTATGTAAGTTGGAATAGGTATGTTCACCTATAATAGCCTCCATTTGTAAGTGCAAGTTTTCAGGGACTGCCTGCATGTGTTAGAGAATGGATTAAAATTTCCAAGGTCTTTTTTTTTTGTTTTTTGTCTTCCTGGAGCTTAAAGTCTAAAGCAGTGGTTCTCAACCTTCCTTATGCCTCCTAAATGCCACGGCTCTTTAATACAGTTCCTCATGTTGTGGTGACCCCCAACCATCAAATTATTTTCATTGCTACTTCATAACTGTGATTTTGCTACTGTGTATGAATCATAATGCAAATATCTAATATGCAGGATGTATTTTCTTTTTTCTTTTTTTTAGAGACAGAGTCCCCCTTTTTCACCCTCGGTAGAGTGCCGTGGCATCACAACTCACAGCAACCTCCAACTCCTGGGTTTAGGCAATTCTCTTGACTTAGCCTCCCCAGTAGCTGGGGCTACAGGCGCCCGCCATATTGCCTGGCTATTTTTGTTGTTGTTTTTGTAGTTTGGCTGGGCCAGGTTCAAACCCACCACCCTTGGTACTTGGAGCTGGCACCTTACCCACTAAGCCACAGGCACCACCCAAGGATATATTTTCATTGTTACAAAGGGGTTGCAACCCACAGGTTTAGAACTACTGGGTCTAGCCATCACTATCTGATACCTTACAAGATGATGAAACTCTTCTATAGCAGCCACCAGCCACATGGGGCTACCGAGAACTTGAAATGTGGGTATTCCAACTAAGAAACTGAATATTAATTTAAATGTAATTAGCCAAATGGCTCCTGGCTACTGTACTAGACAGTGCAGTCAGACTGTCATCTGATCTGCAGACCTCATTTATTCTGCTCGTATTTTTGCTCATCAGAGCATTCAGCCAAATGTGTCAAGTTAATAATTTTGAATTGGTTTATCCATGGGTTGATGACTCAACCTCCTGCCAGGAATCTGAGGCTTTCTAGGAATACTACAGATTATCCTTTCTCTTTCTAGATTTTCAACTTTTCCTTACTAGTACTTGCTGCCAATAAACATTTAAATCAGTTAAGGGTCAACCATCTGAAAGAAAACAATAGTTCTTCCTCAATCCCACAAAACCCTCCCTCTAGTCATCTCCCCTCTCCCCTTCTACGCCGGACTGTAAGTTAGTGATGTTCCCACAGTGCCTTCTCAGCCCACCCTGGCCTGGCCTCACTTCCACCCCTGCTGAAATCACTTTAGCTTAATCATCAGTGACTCTTTTCTTAAATCTTATGGACGTGTTTAGTCCTATTTTGCGTAAACTCACTACAGTGAACCACTTCCTCTTTCTGGAAGTGTCCTTTTCCCTTGGCTTCTCTGATGCCCCATTCTCTTATGGTATTCCTCTGAATTAATTGGCTGATTCCTTCCTAATCTCTTTTTGGCATCACATCTTCTACTCACAGTTTAAGTTTTGGAATTCCCTGGGACATTGGCTTCGGCCTTCTCTTCTTATTTGATAAATACTTTCTCTTCTCCGCTCCAGTGGAGACAAACATAGATCTAAGACAATATCCCCGTCACAGACTGTCCTGCAAGCACAAACCACCCCCAGATCTTCATCTCCATTTTCTCTTTGGATCCATAACTCCTGTTCCAGTTGCATTCTCCTAGATGTCTTAACAGTCACAATTTTCACATGTCCGAACTTACAAGTTCAATTAAGTTTGTGAACTCATTCTAGAAAATGTTCTATCTCATTGCTGAGTATCACTACAGTCCCCTTGGTCAACTGGTGACCATAGTAACAGTTGGCAATAAGGTATGTAATACTTTTTCTCAGATGAATTCATGAACTTTTGTCAGACCTCAATTGATGACAACTCTGATGGCTATGCTAGAAAAAGAGTTCAAAAATTGCTTTGAAGAGTATTTTAGGCACTGGATTGATACATAGTTTCCCAAGGGGAGCACCCAAAAGGTGACCCTAGTCATATTCTGCAAAGAGGTATGCAGCATTTTTTTTAGGAGGAGTTTGTGAATTTAATTGTCCAACCTTATATGATCTTTTCCACTCAAATACTTCTCACATCTCAATAAATGGTACCACCATTCTATGCAGTTGCCCATGTTAGAATTTTTTTTTTAATTTTGCCATTACTTAGTTATGAATCTTTTTTTTTTTCTTTTGCATTCATCCTGTTAGGCATTTCGTGGACTTTTCAGTCTGAAGATTTACAGAGCCTTCCTTTTGAGACATGCTACTATACAGGGAAATTTTTCTATACTGTTACTATTCCTCTCTTTCCCCCCTGTTTTGTTATTACCTTCTAGAACTCTTCGATGTAGAAACTTCTGGATTTAGCTACCTATGTTTTTCATTTTGTGTGTGTGTGTTTGCTTTGAGCTTGTTGCCCAGGCTAGAGTGAGAGCTGTGGTATCAGCCTTCCTTACAACCTCAAATTCCTAGGCTCAAGTGAACCTCCTGTCTCAGCCTTCCAAGCAGCTGTGACTATAGGCACCTGCCACATCTGGCTAGTTTTTCCATTTTTTGTAGAGATGGAGTCTTTCTCTTTCTTGTTCAAGCTGGCTATAAACTCTTAAGCTCAAGGGATTGGCTGGGCCTCCCAGAGTGCTTGGATTACAGGTGTGAGCCACCTCACCTGGCCTTGTATATGTCTCTTAACTCTTTCTTCACATTTATCAACTCTTGGAGAAAATTTGTCCAATGTATTGGCTGTGTCTTTTCCATCATTTGTCCCATCACATGAGTTTTTTTTTTAATCTTTTTATTCCCAAACTCTCAACTGATTCTTTTAAATAGCCTGTTCTTATAATAATAGCCTACACTATCATTTTTCCCCTTGCTGAAACCATTATGTTTCTTTTTAATTTTTTTTTTTTTTTTTTTTTTAGAGGTGAGAGTTGGGGGAGGTGGTTCTTCATTATATTGCCTACGCTGTACTCAAACTCCTGGGCTTGAACAATCCTCCCATCTGAGTTGCTGGGATTATAGGTGTACACACCACTGAGCTCTGGCTTCTGTTATTCTTGTTTTAATGTCTTTTGCTTTTGCAATTGTTTTGTTGAATTTTGATGCCTTTGCTGAGTTCGATTCCTCTGTTCTTTGTGTCTATGTGAACACACATGATTTGAGTGTGTTTGTACATGTATGTGTGTTTAATATTCTAATTTTTGTTTTTAAAGATCCTACGTAATTTGCTCACTTATCCATTACTATTATTTCTGCATGCCGTGGCTTGTCCCACGGATGGAGGGGAGGAGTGAGATGTGTGGACTAGGTTGCTGGCAATTCCTTTCTTCTACAGGTACTCAGTGTTTTCCCTGGGTGTGGGCAGCTTCTTAGATCCTTACCTGGTTCTTCTTTCCCAAGACCACATTTATTGTTCTAGCCAGTAGGGACACGAGCTTCTTGTCACTGAGGGTTGTCAAGAGGACCAACCTGTTTGTCTGCTCCTCATGGATTTCCCTTAGCAATGGCTTTGGTTACCACAGGGACCTAATTGCTTCTCCTAATCCATGTCTTTGCTTTTCTCATTTCCAACATCTCTGAGTTTGAAGCATACCTAGTGGCATTCTCATCTTTAGCCACAGCCCTCTCCTATATGTGAGGTTGTGCTTTCATTCTGCAATCAATCCAGCCTTCAGGGTGGCACCTGTGGCTCAGTGGGTAGGGCACCAACCCTATATACCAAGGGTGACAGGTTCAAACACAGCCCTGGCCAAACTGCAACAAAAAAATAGCTGGGCATTGTGGCGGGTGCCTGTAATCCCAGCTACCTGGGAGGCTGATGCAAGAGAATCACCTAAACCCAGGAGTCTGAGGTTGCTGTCAGCCATGTGACGCCATGGCACTCTATCAAGGGTGATAAAGTGACTCTGTATCTACAAAAAAAAAAAAAAAATCCAGCCTTCATCCATTCTTGTTTCCATTGTATTCCAAAAATCTGTTCTCTACTAGGGATTGAAGGAGGCAGGGAAAAGCAGGCCCATATTCTTGGATCCCAGTTTGATCTATTATTCAATTCATGTTCTTTGTATGTTTTTTATTTCTACTGATCTTTAAAACAAATTCATTTCCTTTTTAAATCTTTCTGAATGTTTACGCAATGCTGAGATATGATATGTTTTATTGTTTTTAGCACACTGGGACCCAAAAGTTTTTACAGCTTATGATGTATTTCGTGTAAGTCTAATCACATCCGAGCTTATTGTACAGGAAGTCGAAACTCAAAGGAATGGAATCAAGGCTATCTTTGATCTGGAAGGTTGGCAGTTTTCTCATGCTTTTCAAATTTCCCCGTCTGTAGCCAAGAAGATTGCTGCAGTACTTACAGTAAGTATATATTTTAACTGTTAAGTATAATACTTCCAAATAGTAGTTTTGAATTTTGTTATAAACTAGACAAAGTGATAGTACATTTATTAGAAACATAAATACAATTTTAGAACTGATACATAGAACACAATACAATAGTGCTTTTATTAATTTATAAACAAAAAATGCTGCAGATACTATAAAAATATACTCAAAATTAATCACAAAATTTAAGCAATTTAATACAATAAAATGACACATAAATCTTGGGAGGTATATATTGATTTTTTTGCTTTTTTCAGAGATCAAAATGTTTTTAAAATGGTCATGATCTTTGACCCAGTATTTCTACCTCTGAGAATATAGCTAAGGAATAATCTTTAACATAGTAAAGACTTTGTATATAATAATAGCTTACCATGGCTTAGCACCTGTAGCTAAAGCAGCTAAGGTACCATCCACATACACGAGAGCTGGCAGGTTCAAATCCACCCCAGGCCTGCCAAACGACAACATCTATAACCAAAAAATAGCCATGCGTTGTAGCCACTTGGGAGGCTGAGGCAAGAGAATCACTTAAGCCCAGGAGTTGGAGGTTGCGGTGAGCTGTGATGCTACGGCACTCTGCCCAGGATGACAGCTTGAGGCTCAGTCTCAAAAAAGAAAAAATTAAAAAAAATGGCTTACCATGTGCCAACTATTTTGCAAAGTATTTCAAACGCAAGACCTCTTAGTGTCCACACTGACCTATGACACATAACTGCTGTTTTTCTCATTTTAAAATTAATGAACTGTGTCTGAGAAGTGACACAGCAGTGTCCAAACACATAGTTTGTCAGCAGTGAAGTGAGGATGCCAGTCTAGGTCATTTGCATGTAACAGTTATGCATATAAACACCCTTCCCGAACATAAAAGATAGAAGCAGCATCACTTTTGGTAGAAGAAAATTAGGAACAACTTACTTGTCTAGAAATAGGAAAATGCTTACTTAAATTGTGGTACATGGATGATACATGGATAATTGCAACAATATTAAAACACGATGTTTATAAAAACTCTTACATCAGTGGAATTAAACAGGGTGCAAATTATTTAGGATGCATATTTGTAATTATGTTTAAAATAAAATTGTGCATAGAAGGGACCTAGAAGGAAAAACCCCAAATTAATAATATACTTCTAAAAGCTGTGAATAGAAAAATAAAAGAGAAAATCCTTCTGGAAGGAAAAGTGTTTGTATTAACAATATAACTTTTGGGTAGGGAAGCTATTTATTTTTCTTTTAAAACTTAGCTTTTGAAACTTTCTAAATAAGCCTATATTACTTTGATACTTTAGATGTATACCGATCTTAAAAGTTTAAAGTTTGTGTTCCTTGGACTATTCTTTTACATTTTTTTTTTTTTTTTTTTGCAGTTTTTGGCCTGGGCTGGGTTTGAACCTGCCACCTCCAGCATATGGAGGTGGCCCCCTACTCTGTTGAGCCACAGGCGCTGCCCTATCCTTTCAATTTTTATGCAAGTTTAATTTTTTCTCAAAATAAAAATTTTTGAGGAAAAAGGTAAATATAGATGTTCAAATCACTTTTTTGTTCCTTAAAAAACCCATTTAAATGTGATCACAAATGCAATTTTCTGGTGAAAGTGTGCAGGTATTTCTTAAAATACTTTGCTTAAGCTATAAAGATCTTTTTAGAGATCTTAATCTAGTGGTAATAACCTGTAAACCAGCCTTTTATGTTAATTAAATGAATCATTTTGGAAATAAAATCACAGTTTAGATATCGCTGTAAGTTTAGCAAGTGAACACAAGAGACTTGTTATTAGGAATAGGATTGTAATCTTTATGTTTTGTTGTTAAGAACATTTTTCTTTATTTTCAAAAGGATTCCTTTCCATTAAAAGTCCGTGGAATCCATTTGATAAATGAACCAGCAATTTTCCATGCTGTTTTTTCCATGATTAAACCATTTCTGACTGAAAAAATTAAAGAACGGGTAAGTAAAACTTACTCAAGTCACAGTTCTTCTACACCAAACATTCCAACCCTTTTTCACTTAAGCATTGCTATAATTTTAATCCATACAATTAGTCCAATATTAAAAATACTTGTATAAGAAGCTAACTTTTTATAAATTTAAATTTATTTTTAATTTTGAAAAAACAAGGATTTTGTTTATAAGGCTGAGGGGTAACCGGGTCATTGATAGATTGCTGGTTTAAATGCAAAATGATATATTTCCTGTAGAGGGCAGTGTGGCAACACTTAGAAAATCACAGCTTTGGCACTACTGGGAATTTATTCTACAGATACACCTGTACAAAAATAAAATTACATTTACAGGAGGATTCATTGTAGCAAACGATTGGAAATTAGCAAGTGTTATCATTGGGGAACTGATGAAATAAACCATGATACTTCCATACAGTGGAATGCAACAAGATTAGCAGGATGTTTTGTACAAAGAAATAAGCAAAATGCACAATATTCTATAAAAAGAAGAGAAATCAGAATATTTACATTTTCATAAAAATAACAGTAAAGGTGTATACAAGATAATATAAAATTATCTTGTTTTTTATTTCTAACTATGTGAATGTGTTATTTATTTAAATAAAAAAATAATTTCTTAATTAAACATGGAAGTTTAACTAAACAGTTTCAGTGTTAACTGAAAACTATAGTACCTGACGTATGACCTTATGTCAGGCTTATTAAAGCTGAGAAATTTGGTGTTTTTTATCTATCCTGTGGAACCTTATTTCAGGTGAATATCTGGTATCTCTAATATCTAATATCTTTTTTTCAAGTTTGGAAATAGACTCTATGATTTCAAAAATGGCAACCACTCTTCTACATTAATTGGTAGAAGAGAATTTTTAGAGCATTTATTCAGACAACCACTGGCATCATCTAATGCCTTGAACACAAAACAATTTTTAAAGGCCTTGACAATATAAATCTCAAAAACTATTTAAATATAGCAATGTATGAATTATGATAGCATATTTAGAATTTTAGAAACTATATTATTTCATATAAAGAGACTATAATATCTTGTACCTAGTCAGAAAATTGTGACCCTAGAGCTGTTTTAGAGGTTATACAGTGAACATTATCTGCTTTAGTCATGATGGCCACTTTTTTTATCGTGCTTTTATATAAGTCTAATTTTTTGGTTCATTTTTTTCACTCTTCAGTATAGCTTTTTTTTTTTAAATTGTTGGGGATTCATTGAGGGTACAAGAAACCAGGTTGCACTGATGCATTTGTGAGGTAAAGTCCCTCTTACAATTGCGCTCTGCCCCCAAAGGGGTGGCACACACTCTTCAGTGTAGCTTTTTAATAGCTGGCCAGCCTCTTAAAAATCTAGAAATAAGTATTTCTATTTTGAGTTATATCTTGGACAAAAATAGAAAAAGCAAGAATGAACTGCATATACTAACCAGGAGAGTATGGACAAAAAAAGAAAGAAAAATAAAAAATTGAGAAGCAGATGGAGCATTTCTCAGTGAAAGATGTGACACCAACCAGACTTGCTGAAATAGGGGGAATAACCCCCAATCCAGCCACTTGTTCCGTTTTCAACTTTTTGGCAACACTCTATAAATTTGCTCATTTTTCTCCTTCCTGAGGAATTTCTTCTCGCTTAATTGATAATATTTTAATTATTTCAGAAAAATATTTAGGTTCAGGATTTCATTCACTAGTCCTCCTGTTTGGCACATAGTAGGTATTTATTAAATGATTTTTGAATGCACAGATAAACATTTTGCCATAGCAAATGGAAAAGGTTATTTATTTTTGGCAAGATCTGTTTTGGTTTAAATTTCTACAGTTTTCTGGAATTAAATGATCAATTCTTTGTTTGTTTGTTTTGTTTTGCAGTTTTTGGCCAGGGCTGGGTTTGAACCCACCACCTCCGGTATATGGGGCTGGCGCCCTACTCCTTTGAGCCACAGGTGCCACCCTAAATGATCAATTTTTACAGTTAAAAATGATAATTATCTCTTAATTCTGTACTAGCCAAGACTATCCATCATCTATACAACATAAGTTATTTCTCATAGGCCTAATTGTATGCTCACATGTATGCTTCTATTTAATAGGAATGGATAACATTTTAATATCTATAGAATAGAGCCAGGATATTCGATGGTTTGGGAAGAATCATCTGTACATCAGGCAACAGAATTTATAAAACAATTCTATTTAATGTTTAAAAAGCTGTTACTGAAAGAGGAAAAGAAAATCTTTATAAATATTTAGCTATTATAAGAATGCAAATCTAAGGAAACAGTAAAATATTAGATTCACAGCAACACAATCTAAATATAATGCACTTAGATTTATAAGCAGAGAAATAAAGAATTTATTTTTATTTATTTATTTACTTGAGATAGAGTCTCACTATGTCGCTCTTGGTAGAGTGCTGTGGCATCACAGCTCACAGCAACCTCCAACCCTTGGACTTCAGTGATTCTCTTGCCTCAGCTTCCCAAGTAATTGGGACAACAGGCACTTGCCACAACACCCAGCTATTTTTTTTTGTGTGTGTGGAGACAGAATCTCACTCTATCACACTCAGTGAAGTGCAGTGGAGTCACAGCTCACAGCAACCTCCAGCTCTTGGGCTCAAGCGATTCTCTTGCCTAAGCCTCCCAAGTAGCTGGGACTACAGGCGCCCACCACAGCGCCTGGCTAATTTTTGATGCAGTTCGGCTGGGGCCGGGTTTGAACCTGCAGCCCTTGGTATATGGGGTCAGCGCCCTACTCGCTGAGCCACAGGCGCCGCCCAAACACCCAGCTATTTTTTTGTTGTAGTTGTCATTGTTGTTTGGCAGGCCCGGGCTGGGTTTGAACCTGCCAACTCCAGTGTATGTGGCTGGTGCCCTAGCAGCTGAGCTACAGGTGCTGAGCTGATTTATTATCAACTATCTATACATAATCTTCTATAGGATACCTTGAATTATGAGGTTGATTTTCCATTGGAAATGCATCTTCACACGGTGAGAAATGAAGGGGATACTATCTAAAATGTTTTGGCTATTTCAGATTCATATGCACGGGGACAATTACAAAAAAAGCTTACTTCGGCACTTCCCAAACATTCTTCCTGTGGAATATGGTGGTGAAGAATTCTCCATGGACGACATTTGTCAGGAGTGGACAAATTTTATAATGAAGTCTGAAGGCTATCTCAGCAGCATTTCTGAGATCATTCAATGAGAAGACATCATTTCATGGGAATAGCTTTCTAAGTAAACATACGTGAGTGAGACTCTACCTGGATATGGAAATGAAAGAAAAAAAAGCAAATCTTAAAATAAGAAATTCTCGTCTGATCTTTAAAATACAAAAATCTTTAATGAACAACATGGGATATTTGGGAAACTTTTTTACTTTCTAAATTTTTTTTTTGGCTGATTTTTGCACTTGAAGAGATAACATTGAGATGGGTGCCAGCAGCCTCATCACCCCCATAAGATGGATACCGCCCGCCACCCACTTGCACTAGGGCGCTGTGAAGGATAAAAGATGATAGGACAAAAAGATGAGAATAACACAACTCTGAAATGATGACAGGCACCACTACTGTTAGATCGGTCTGGAACAGTCCAAGAACGAATGGGCCAAGTATGGTCATAATAAGAGTTAATGACAAGTTATTTTACTTATGCATTAGTTGCTAAATCTGCATTATGTTACCTTATTGTTATCTAAGGGCCCTTTAGGTTACTGCAAGGTTTGCTTCTTTAAAAGGGGTCATCATGACCCCGTGCTCCCTTTTTGCTTCTTTTGCCAACTTTCTTTGTGCTTCTAATTGCTAACTTTCAGTCCACCTGTTTGGCCCTTTACCAACTTTTAGACTAGAAAAACCCCAACTTCAGACCCCTCATTGTGCTCTCACTTATTCTGCTTTAGACTTTGCTGAGACAGCCCTGTTTAATAAAAGACTCCTTTTTAAAATTCTGATTTGAGTGGGTGGGTCCTTATCTCGCCCCCCAGTAACATAAAAGTTATTTCGGAAGTAGCTGCTCCTGTGCAACTTTGTGTCCAGAATGTTTCATTTTAAACAAGGTTTCTAATTACAATGAGGATTTAGTAACAAATTTATAAATAGTAACTGAAAAGCATATTAGCACAAATTAACTGATAACATAAAACCATTAACACTCATTTGGGGTGGGTGTTAGATTATATTATAATTCAGATTAAAATCTGAATACAGTTTTACAGCATTTATATTAGTTCTGCAGGCCATCTCAGGGAAGTCCTATTTTAGCACATCTGCACAACAGAAATCTTTGATTGAAGAATCTATATGCCATACTATTGTATACATCTGTGAAATTATTCATGTTGATATAGTTGATTCACAAAACTAATTTAGAAAACATGTCAGGCAAAGTTGATGGTATTTTTCAGATTATGCATGGAATAATTTCAGTTTTACTATTATCTCAGAATATTCCAACCAAATCCTATAATTTGTATTAACTTAAAAAAACTAGTAGTTAAAACGTTCTGTTTGTTCTGTAGTTTATGTCAAAGAATATTTCATGTATTGAGAAAGATACAATTCTCAGTCATACTCAATATAGCTTCAATTATGCACAATTTTATACTTAGTATTTTATAATTTTTCAGTTTTTAGACTTGAAAATGAAAGAATGTAAGGTACATAATTTATTGAACATTTATTCAGTTAGTTGGGTTCCAATATAGTAATAGTATCTTTGTGCAAGGATATGTGAAAGGTATTTTTCTTTATAAGAAAATTATTGTAATTGGGAGACTTATGATTCTCTGTACATATATCTATAATAAAATTGGGAGCAATTGTGGATGTTTTTTAAGAATGTGTTTGATTTTGATTTAGCATTGGGAAGCTAACTTCACACTAAAATTTTATTATTTTATCAATTTTAGAGACAGGGTCATACTCTGTTCCCCAAGGTAGAGTGCAGTGGCATGATCATGGCTCACTGTAACCTCAAATTCCTGGTTCAAGCAATGCTTCTGCCTCAGCCTCAGTAGTAGCTGGGACTAGAGGCATGTACCACCATGCCCAGCTAATTAAAAAAAAAATTTTTTTTTGTAGAGAGATGAGGTCTCAGTATGTTGCCTAGACCCCAGACCTCAATGATCCCCCTGCTAAAGTGCTAAGATTACAGGCATGAGCCACTCCCAATTGGCAACATTAACATTTTTATAACAAATGAGATCCTGCTGTTCTTCAAAAACCATTTTAAGATCTTTTTTAAAAAATAAAATCACATAATTCAAAATGTATAATTAAAAATAATAACAAAACCAGAAACCATTTAAAAAGAATGAATAGTAGTATGTGTTAATAACAAAAAACATGTGGCTTATCCAACTTTTGTTTCTGGAAGGAGATTTATTATCCTAAGTTCTACTTCATTTATATTTGACTATTTGAACACTTTATTATGACCTTTCTTTCGAAAGAATGATAGATTTAGCACCTGAATAAAGGAGAACATTCTAAAATGTTGTTTAAATGTGTGATTGGTTAGTGATGGGATTAATAGTAAACAGAATTAAAACAAGTCAATTAATTTATGATGGAACTTTGAACGTTTATAAATGGAAGAAATTCACTGATAAATGTTAAAGGAACAATGTGAAATGAAAAGGCATTTTTACAAGGTGTCAAGATAGTAAGTGTCCAATTGTATTACTTGACTGTGATTGTATCAGAAGTGCCTTTTAAAATGTTATCTCTATTATGTGCTCATTGTGTTACTGAACTGCATAGTAGTTTAATACTGTTCAAAAGAAAATAAACATCTTTCAAATAGACTATAGTATGCAGAGTTTTTTTTCATTTTTAAATATGCATATTAGGCATTCTTTTTCAAAAACTGATCTTCCTTTCAGAAAAGATTAAAGAAAAAGGTTGCCACATCTAGTTGTCTATTAGACTTGTCAGTTTTAAGTTTTAATTGTGGGCTGGTTTTCCCTGCTGCTTAGTTCAACACTATCCCTAATGTCTTTCACTGTACATAGCAGGGACTGCAAACTAATTTCAGAAAGCCATGCATACTTAAGAAGTTAAAACTTCTAAGTGAAAAAAGCCATAACGTACCACTTAATCAGACAATGTTTCTTTATTTCCAATTATATGAGGGTCCATATGTTTAGTTTACCTCATTTTCAATTCTAAGGTAAAGATCAAGTTGTAGTTGAACCCTTCACCAGGGGGCGTGCTGAACCCTTTACACAGTGTACAGTAGGTGAGATCCCGCCAATTGCCTGCCTTCCTGCCCGCACCCCTCTCCTCCCCCTTGCTAGACTACATTTGTGTGGGCATGTAGTTGTCCACATATTGGTTTCATATTAGTATTGAGTATATTGGATAGATATTTTTTTCCCCCATTCTTGAGATACTTTACTGAGAATGTTTCAATTCCATCTAGGCTGGTGGTTCTCAACCTTCCTAATGCCACAGACCTTTAATACAGTGGCTGTGGGTCATGACCCACAGGTTGAAAACCGCTGATCTAGGTAAACATAAAAGATGTAAAGTCTCCATTTTTTCTTATGGCTGAATAGTACTCCATGATATACATATGCCACCGTTTGTTAATCTATTCATGGGTTGATGGGCATTTGGGTTGCTTCCATGCTTTGGCAATTGCGAATTCAGCTGCAGTAAACATTCTGGTGCAAATGTCCTTGAGGTAAAATGATTTTTGTTCTGGGTAGATACCTAGTAATGGGATTGCAGGACCAAATGGAAGGTTCTTCTTCTGATTTTCTTTAATAGGCTTTATTTTTCAGAATAGTTTGATGTTCACAAGAACACTGAACACAAGGTACAAGATCGATAATTTAACTGTGAAACTATCTGCTATCAGACTAGATCAAGATTTTATTTGTTAAAATAGATTTTTCTTACAGAAATATCACTGATGCCCTATTGCAAATATTGTCTTTGTCACTCACCTAAATTAAAACTGTAGCTCATAGAACAGACCAAACATACAAACAAACAAAAATCCAGCCAATTAATAAGATGGTATTGTCCAGAATACTCCTAACCAGCCTTGTATGTTGAATTTTTTCATACCTAGATGCTGTGGAGAAATTATGCGTTACAAAGATGGAACTAGAAATGACAGCAATAAAATCAGAACTGGCAGCAGTACTTACCACTAATATTTTGGTTCAAGGACATATACCATCCCTTGCACTCCCACTCCCAGCCCTTGACTTTTTGCATTCGACTTCTATGTCCAATCATACTAAGGAGTTAAAGATCTATTTTTGATAACACTGTACAATGAATTCAGTACTACAGTCAACTGAAAAACTAGCCAGATGGTATGTAGGAGAGAAAAAATATATCCCAAACAGCTAGATAAAGTGAGACTTACTGTAAAGGTCATTAGAGTGATTCCAATAAAGTGCTTTGGATATTTAACAGAAAGAAAGATAATTTCCACCTGGTTACTAAAGACGTCTTCTTAAAGGAAGTAGTGTTTGAAGCAGAGCCTTTAAGAAGAATTGTTGGTTTGACTTGATGCAAAGTAATAACACCTACTCAGTCCATTCTGTATTGAACTGAGGGGCCCCAGGGAGGCCAATACCTCAAGCCCTCCACAGGGAGAGACAAGGGTGCAGGCCCTCCCAAGGATCCTCACAGGCCTTTATTCAAGTCAGGAGTGAGAAAATACAGCATGGCAGCAAGATTGAAAGAGAGCGTCAAGGTTAAAAAACAAGGAGTTTTTCTTTAACAGCATGAATGAACTTTTTTTTTTTTTGAGACAGAGCCTCAAGCTGTCACCCTGAATAGAGTGCTGTGGCATCACAGCTCACAGCAACCTCCAATTCCTGGGCTCAAGTGAGTCTCCTGTCTCCGCCTCCCAGGTAGCTGGGACCACTGGCGCCGCCACAACGCCGGGCCATTTTTTGGTTGCAGCCGTCACTGTTGAATTCTTAACACGTTCTGTTTACTGCACTTGTGTCTGGTCTTTTTCTTATCACTGCTAAATACAACTGAAGGCTGAGACAGTGTGCCGTGTCCAGTGAGTGTCGGTTTTAGTATGCGGGGCCACCAGTGCTGCTTGGCTCTTTCTCAGCTTAGTCTGTCCCTGGTGCCTGGCACACTTAACTCTGTGCTCTATCCCACAGAGAATTAACTTTTATAGGCAGCAGTAACAACTGAGGCAACGAAGGATAGTCCAAGAAAAGAAAGTGTGAGCAAGGACTTAGAGATGAATAGACACATCTGAGAAAAAGTAAATGGCCCTATGTTTTTGTAGTATAAGTTGTAATGTCTTTTTTGTTTCTAATTTTATTTGTGTTTTCTCTTTTATATCAGTTATTCCAGCTCAGTGTTTTTTTAACCTTTTTTTAGTCTCACAGCACACTTGAACCTATAGTTAAACTTCCATCGTACACTTAAATTATGTTGATCAAAAAAAAAAAAAAGTAAAAGAAAAATATACTCACTGTGCTTTAAACTTCTTTCAAAAATAATTTAAGTAATGATCCTAATTTTTACAGCACACCAGGGTATTACAGCACACTGGTCAAATATCAGAGCTCTAGCCAATAGTTGGTTAATTTTGTTTAGCTTTTCCAAAAACCAGCTTGGTTTTTCAATCTTTCATATGGTTTTGTTTACTCCATTTCATTTGCTTCTCCTCTGATCTTTAGTATTTCTTTCTTTCTACTAATTCTGGGTTTGCTTTATACTTGCTTTTCTACTTATTTGAGGTGCATTATCAGGTGTCCCATTAGGAGATGTAAAGGGACAGATAAGCTCTAATACAATAACAGGAGAGGAATTTAACACCCTACGCTTAGCCCTGGATAGATCATGTATGCAGAAACAAAAACAACAAAGAAACAATGGATTTAAAAACTGTACAACAGACCAAATAGACCTAAAAAGACATTTACAGAACATTTCATCCAACAGCTGCAGAATATGTATTCTTATTAGAGCATGGAACATTCTCCAGGATAGATGATATATGAGGGCATAAAACAAGTCTCAACAAATTTTAAAAACTGAAGTATCACGTATCTTTTCCGACCTCAAGGGAACAAAGCCAGAAATCAATAACAAGAGTAACTTTGGAAACTGTACAAATACATGGAAATTAAATGACATGCTCCTGAACAACCAATGGGTCAATGAAGAAATCATAAAGGAAATCTAAAAACTTTTTTTTTTTTTTTTGAGACAGAGCCTCAAGCTGTCACCCTGGATAGAGTGCTGTGGCATCACAGCTCACAGCAATCTCCAATTCCTCCAATTCCTGGGCTCAAGCGAGTCTCTTGCCTCTGCCTCCCAAGTAGCTGGGACAACAGACGCCCACCACAACGCCCGGCCATTTTTTTGGGTTGCAGCCGACATTGTTGTTTGGCGGGCCCAGGCTGGATTCGAACCCGGCAGCTAAGGTGTATGTGGCTGGCGCCTTAGCCTGCTTAGCCACAGGTGCCAAGCCTAAAGACTTCTTGAAACAAATAAAAATAGAAAAACAACGTACAAAATCAATGGAATACAGAAAAAGCAGTACAAAAAAGTTTATAACCAATAAGCACCTCATCAAAAAGCCCTATATTTTTGGAGAGAGGGGATGGGTACAGGAGAGTGGCCATGTGCCTAGAGAGATCCATGTGAATCAAGTTATGGAAGGGTGGTCAGCTGAAGGGCTCTAAAATGCAGGGGTGCCAAACAATGTATACATTATCTATGTATTACTTTTGTGATGTTATCTATCTATTATTTTTCCGTCTCTGTAATCAGAAGTGTCTGAATGCTAATGACAGGCCCTATGAGTGCCTCTTGTAATTGCATAAGTCAAATGTGACTTGTCCATCTTTTGTTTACACTAGATATTGAGTATTACAATTGTAATACAGTTTTTTTCCTTTCTTAAAGTGTGTATACATTTTTTTGGCATCCTCTGTATATGAATTACCAGCCACTATGTTAGATTTATTGTATGTACATGCATTGCATCATTTAATCTTTGGCAAAAAAAGAAGTAAGTGGCACTAGGCCCATTTGTATAATAATCTATGCTCAGAATCACAGAGCTGGTAAGACGGAATCAGACTGAACTTGGCTGGCCTCACTGTAACACCCACACACTTGATGACACCACGATGCTCCTATTAGATCTGATTCTGCAGGCCAACAGATTCTATCAGTCCTACCTGAAAATGTCGGTTTATCTCTGAGTATTATCATCCCTCGTATAATCTGCTGCAATAGCCTCTCTCTGGACTGTCAGTTTTCCACTGTTCTCCCTTTACCTTCCATGCTACCCGATTTTTCAGTGAGATTTAACTATCTGATCTTTAGAAGACAGCATTGCATGCAGGTGACTGGTAATTGGCAGCCAAAGACTTTCACATTCAGGCCCAATCTATTTTTTCATCCTCCTGTTGCAGGACTCCTGACGCTGCATGTACTTAAGGCGTACTGACCTTCTCACCACTGTGAATATGCTGCCCCTCCATACAAGACAGTATCAGAATTGATAGCAAGGGGTGAAGGGGTGAGGTGTATTTTGTACTCTGAACCTTTGCTCTTACTCTTTCTCCTAATCAATACCTTTATGCTGTCTATTTTCAAAGTCCTGCCCACCTGTTCCCTCTGTGGAGCCTTCTCTAACCCTCTCCAGTAAGAATTTTTGCTCCCACTTTTGTTACCATTTGAATTTATAGCTGCTTACCTGCCTGTCTCCCCAATAGAAAGTGCTCTTAAACAGATACTCTTTTTCATCTCTGAGGTATGCCTATATTCAGTAAATCATGCTGCAGAGGTAATGTAACCCAGGCTTTGTTACATTATTATTATGTTATTCCATTTCTAGAGCATAGGCAGAGCAGATTTAGCTGAATCCTTAAAAGTTCTAGGATTTTTGAAATTGTAAATGAGCACTGGCATCAACTTAAAGTCTTCAGCTGCATTAACCCCTAACAAGAAAATCAGCCTGTCCTGTGAAGCTTCAAAGCCAGCCACTGACTTTTCTCTTGCTGTGAAAGTCCTGGATGTTATTGCCTTACCATAGAACCCTGTTTTGTCTCCACTGAAAATTTGTGGAATAACTGCCTTCATCAAGGATCTTAGCTAGAGCTTCTGGATAATTTGTGATAGGTTCTGTATCAGCACCTGTTGCTTCACCTTGCACTTTTATGTTTTGGGGATGGTATATTTCCTTAAACTTCATGACCCACACTCTGCTAGCTTCTAATTTTTCTTCTGCAGCTTCCTCACCTCTCTCAGCTTTCCCAGAATTGACAAGAATTAGCTCCTTGTTCTGGATTAGGCTTTGGCTTAAGAGAATGCTGTGTGGTCTGGTTTAATTTTCTATCCAGAGCACTAAAGCTTTCTCCATATCAGCAAGAAGGTTGCTTTGCTTTCTTATATTTGTGTGTTCACTGGAGCAGCACTTTCAATTTCCTTAAAGAATTTTTCCTTTGCATTCACAACTTGGCTAATTGTTTGTCATAGTAGCTCAGTTTTGGCCTATCTCGGCCTTCAATATGCCTTCCTCTCTAAACTTAATCATTTCTGGTGTTTGACTTAAAGTGAGAGACATATGACTCTTACCTTCACTTGAACACCTAGAAGCCACTGTAGGGTTATTAATTGGCCTCATTTCTATATTGTTGTGTCTCAGGAAGAGGGAAGCCTGATGTGAGGTTGAGAGGTGGTGGAATGACAGCTTAGCAAAACAGTTCAGAACACAAACTTATTAATTAAGTTTGCCGTCTTCTATGAATGCAGTTTATGGTACCCCTTGACGGTATTAGGAACATCAAAGATCACTGATCACAGATCACTGTAACAGATATAATAATCATAAAACAGGCTGGGTGCAATAGCTTATGCCTGTAATCCTAGCACTATGGGAGGCCAAGGCAGGAGTACTGCATGAGGTCAGGAGTTCAAAACCAGCTTGAGCAAAAGCAAGACCCTGGCTCTACAAAAAATAGAAAACAAAGCTGGGTGTGATAGTGTGCACCTGTGGTCCCAACTACCCAGGAGGTTGAGGCAGGATGATCACTTGAGCCCAAGAGTTTGAAGTTGTAGTCAGCTGTGATGACACCATAGCACTCTGCCCAGGATGACAGCAAGACTACCTCAAATAACAATAATAATAAATACCTTAAATTATTGTAAGAATTACCAAATATTACACAAAGACACTAAATGAACACACAGTGTTGGAAAAATGGCACCAATAGACATGTTGTTCAACACAGAGCTGCCATAAACGCCCAAAGAGAATGTGCCCACCCCACCTTCCAACCCCTTAAAATCCCATCCACCTTAAACTCACGTGCTGACCTCCTTCTTGACTCAGCTCACTTGAACCTCGGTGGAAATAAAGGCCGATGTTGCCCACAAGAACCTGGAATCCATTTCCTTTCATTCGTGTTTTGGAACAATCTTTTGTTTTTGGTCTTTGACCTCTCATTTTGGTGCTGTGACTTGAATCAGGGAGAAGCCCCCTTGAAGAGCTGAAATACACCCCGTTGGACCCAAATAGATGGACTCTTGTTCCGACAAGATGAAAGGAAATGGGAACCCCTCTGACCCCTGCCTAAAATGCATCCATTTACTGGTGAGGTGAGCATTTGTTTAGAACCCCTTTCTGAACCTTTTTAACTTCTCTTTCCATTTCCCCACTCCAACTCCTCTTTCCCTCTCCCTCCATCTCTAGGGCTCTTAAGTAGGTGTATAGCCCCTCTCTCAGCTTATTTTAAAAAAATTTCTGGTGGTCTGTGCTTAACCCCAGTGAGTCAGGTTCATCCATCCAGTGCCTGTTTCTGGAGACCCTACTCTGGGCCTATGCCACTCTCTGGCTGGTTACCCCATCCTTGCTTTTTCCAGCTGGTTTCACATATGGAGGCCTCATACCACCCTGATCCCAGCCCTGGCCATCTACAGACTCAGCCCAGCAAGTCAGACTTGCCCATCCAGTGTCTCGCCCTCCTGTGGGCCTGGGCCACTTTTCACACCAACTCCTTCCTCCTCCTCACAAGCTCTCTTACATTTTTGCTTTAACCTCATTTAGTTTTTTACCTCATTTCTGATATGGGGACAGCTCAGTCATGAATTCCCCCTTCTTCACCTATAAGCTGCCTTTTAACTCACCTCAAGCTTCTGTGGCTCTATCCTGACCCTAAATCTAAATGCCTCATCTTTTTCTAGCCTACGTACTGACTAGACAATGGCTCTCAATGGCCTGAAAATGGCACATTTGATTTCTCAATCCTCACTGATCTCAATAATTACTGTTGGAAATTAGGAAATAAATGGTCAGAGATTCCCTACATCTAGGCCTTTCCCCTCCTCCTTCAACCTCATTCTTACCCGCAGAATTCCTATTGCCAGAATTCTACCCCATCCCCCTCTCTCTCCACTGCCTCCCACCCACACTCCACTGCATGTGGTCGAGAGAAAAAAAAAATGGCAGAATCAAAAGAGAAAAGAAACATGGCGGAACTCTGAAAATTCTCCCAGGATCCTTACAGCCCCCCATGAGATCTGGTTGATCTGGCCTTCCAGGTGTGGCTGCACCTCTCAGAGCTCCAGTTATTGGCTTCTGGCATTAGACAAAACCCAGCTACTTCTTGAAACACTGCTGGGTACTCTAAAAGAACAAAATCTCCTCTGGGACCATGTTTTAAGTGCAGTAAACCAGGCCTTTGGGAAAAGCAGTGCCCAAAGCAAACCTCCTCCAAACCATGTCCAGCCTGTGGATCCTCACTGGAAGGTTGACTACCCAGATCTTTCTGAAGATCTGGTTTCACAGTCACTCCCAGAACCTAGAAAATTTCTCAATCTTTTAAGCCTACCTGCAAAAGACTGACAATCCCCAGAAAATCAGGATGCTGTCCTGGAAAACTAAACTCTGGGTATTTTTACTAGTGGAAGGTAAGCCAATTTCTTTTCTAATAAAAATGGGGACAATGTTTTCCATGCTGCCACCTTATAAAGGTCCTCTAAAACAAACAGATCTCGATGGTGAAAACTAATGGTAA
This sequence comes from Arctocebus calabarensis, assembly GCA_963573935.1. NCBI lineage: Eukaryota > Metazoa > Chordata > Mammalia > Primates > Lorisidae > Arctocebus > Arctocebus calabarensis. Next base: position 8,385 of record CAUYON010078292.1, on the reverse strand, counting down.
TTTATGGCACCCTCAGACAACTATACCCTTGTGGTGCTAGAATCATGGCCTCCTTGGTTATTTCCTATTTTAGGGCCACTAATTATGATTTTTCTTATTCTTAGTTCTGGATCAGTAATCCTCCATCTCATCTCTCGATTTATTGACCAGGCAGTCACCAGGAAAACAACCACTCATATTCTCCCCTGTGTGGATATCAACCAGTTCAAAATGAAAGCCTAAGAACGTTCTCCTGTAAACACCGCTCCCTTTCCTCTCCCATTTTCCTTTTCTCCTTATAGGCAGTCCACGCCACCCCTCATTCCACAAGAAGCAGTCAAAGAGCTACCACGCCCATCATCCTGCCTCCTTATACTAGACTAAAAAGATAGGGATGATAGAGTCAAATGGAGGGACCTGCCCAAATAGAACCCTACCCTTAAACCCCTTAATTCTCCCATCCACCTTAACCCATGTGCTGACTTCCTTCTCAAGCTCAGCTCATCCATACCTGGGTGGAAATAAAGGCCAATATTGCCCACACAGAACCTGGACACTTTTTCCTTTCGTTCACATTTGGGAATAATCTTTCATTTTCGGTCTTTGACCTGTCACTTTCTCTTTTGTCTAGGTCTCTACAAAAAAAATAGAAGAGTAAAAAGAAAAAAAATTTGAAAGAATGAAGTGGGCCTATGAGAATTATGCAATACCATCAAGTGAAGTAACCATCACATAATAGGAGTTTCTGAGGAAGAATAGGGAGAAAAAGACCAAAACACATTTTTTTTTTGGACATAGTTTCACTTTTGTTGCCCTTGGGTGAGTGCTGTGGTGTCATAGCTCACAGCAACCTCAAACCGTTAGGCTAAAGTGATACTCTTGCCTCAGCCAAGTAACTGGGACTACAGAGGTGCTCACCACAATGCCCAGCTAGCTTTAGAGACAAGTTCTTACTCTATGTCAGGTTGGTCTCAAACTCCTGAGCTCAGGCAATCCACCTGCCTTGGCCTCCCAGTGTATTAGGCTTACAGGAGTGAGCTACTGGGCCTGGGCACCTAAAATGCAAATTTAAGAAAGCAATGACTGAAAAATTTCCAAATTTAGGGGAAGATGATAATATCTAGGTATAGGAAGCTGAGAAGTCACCAATCAAATCCAATCCAAATAGGAATTCACAAAAACACATCATCACCAAATATCAAAAATCAAAGGCAAAGAACACTGATATCAGAGATAAGAAATCACACTCAAGGGAATCCCAAAATGTTTCAACGAATATCAGAAATCCTATAAGCTAGCAGAGAGTGGGATGATTTATTCAAAATACTAAAGGACCAAAACCCGAAAATAGTTATCTACTATATCCAGCAGAACTGTCCTTCAGAAATGGAGGGAGAAAAAAGAAATTTCCCAGACAAACAAAAGCTGAGGAGTTCATCTCCACGAGGCCTGTCTTCCAGGAATTGATAAAGAGGGTATTTAAACTGGAAAAAACAAAAAAAAGGCTTTTAATTAACAATAAAAACAAAGAGGAAAATAAAGAAGATTAAGGATGTAATTAATACACAACTTTACTCAGAATTCTCTAAAACTATAAAGGTATTTATCCCTACTATAAGAGGATTTATTTATTTATTTATTTTTTTTGAGGCAGAGTGATGGAATGCCATGGTGTTACAGCTCACGTCAACTTCAAACCTTGGCCTTGTGCAATCCTCTTGCTTCAGCCTCTTGAGTAGCTGGGACTACAGGCATTTACCATCATGCCCAACTAGTTTCAGGCTGGTCTTGAATTCCTGAGATCAAGCATTCTAGCTGCCTTGGTCTCCCAAGGTACTAGGATTACAGGTGTGAGTCACTGTGCCTGGTCTCTAGACAAACTGAGAGAGTAGAGGTTTTGCAATCAATTTACGTCAAGTTATTGTCCACTTAAACTCACCTGTTTTAAAGATAAGATACACTGTGCAGGCTTCAAGGTAGCCACAAAGCAAAAACTTAATGGCGGCGCCAGCGGCTCAAAGGAGTAGGGCATTGACCCCATATACCAGATGTGGCAGGTTCAAACCTTGGCAAAAAAACCCCAAAAAATAGAAAGCAAAAACTTAATAGTAATTGCACAATATATAAAAATGAAAAGATTCAAAGCATAGAATCACATAAAACCATCAAACCATAGAAGAAGACAGTAAGAGAGGAAGAAAGAAAGGACCATAAAACAATCAGAAAACAAATTACAAAATGGTAATAGCAAGCCCTTACCTATCAATAATTAGTAGACTGAGAGTGAAGGAATGGAAAAAGATATTTCATCCAAATGCAAACCAAAAGAGAATAAGGTGGCTATACGCACATCAGACAAAATAGATTTTAAGGGAAAAAAATATATATAAAAAGAGGATTATGTAATGATCATTACATAATGATAGTTAATCTATTATGAAGACATTATCATGAATACATATGCACCCAACATGAGAGCACTTACATACATAAAGCAGTTATTAAATGATCTGAAAGGAAAAATAAAGTGCAATAAAGTGCATTATTACGAGGCAACTCAATACCCACTTTCAACAATGGACAGGTCATCTAGACAGAAAATCAATACATAGTGGACCTGAATTACATTTTAGAGCAAATGGACCAAATATAAATTTAAAAAAATTGCCTCCAAAGCAAAAAATTGCAGATTCTTCTCAAATCCATATGGAACATTCTAAATCATATGCTAGTCCATAAAACAAATCTTAAATTTCTGAGGAGTGAAAGCATATCACATATTTTTTCAGCTCACAATAGAATGAAACTAGAAATCAATAAAAGGAGAAATCATAGAATATACACAAATATGTGAAAATGGAGCAACAGGCTCCCACAAAACCAAGGGGTCACAGAAGAAAGCCAAAAGTAAATAAAAAATACATCGATACAAACACAAATGGAAAGACAGCACACAAAAACTTATAGAATGAAGCAAAAGCAGCCCAAAGAAAAAAAATTTATAGCAATAAACACCTACATCAAAAAGAAAAAAGATAAACTAATGATACAAATTAAGAAATTAGAAAACTAGAAAAATAAGAACTAAGCCCAAAATTAGTTGACGGAAGGAAATCACAAAAATAAGAGCAGAAATAAATGAAAAAATAGAGCTAGAAAAACAACAGAAAACGCCAACAAGACTAACAATTGGTTTTTTGAAAAGGTAAACAAACCTTAGATTACCTAGGAAGAAACAGATAAATTCCCAGACACATACAAACTAATAGGATTAAATCATGATTAAAAAAAAATTAGAAAACCTAAACAGACTGATAATGAGCGAGGAAATGGAATTGGTAATAAAATGTCTCCCAAAAAAGAAATGCCCAGGATCAGATAGTATCACTGCTAAATTTTATCAAACATTTAAGGAAGAACTAATACCAATTCTTCTCCAATGCCACAAAAATATCAAAAGAGAGAGTATACTTCAAAACTCATTTTCTGAATTTTGTAATAGGAGATGAGGACGCTACACATAAATTATAATCTAATATCTCTGATGAACATGGTTGAAGAAATAATCAACAAAATGTTAACAAACCAAATTTGAGAACACATTAAAAGAATCATTCACCATGATCAAGTGGGATTTATTCATGGGATGCAAAGACGGTTCCATATGAGCAAATCAGTAAATATGCTAATACCACATTAACTAAAGGATAAAAATCATACTATCATCTGAGTAGATGCAGAAAAAGCAAAATTCAACACCCTTTCATGATTAAAAACTCTCAACAAATAGGTATAGACGTAATATATCTCATTACAATAAAGGACCAACCAAAAGCTAATATTATTCTCAAAGATAATCTAAGATACCCACGCTTGCCACTTCTTTTTAACATAGTAGTAGAACTACTAGCTAGAGCAATTAGGCAAGAGAAAAAAATAAAAGGCATCCTAATAGGAAATTAAGGTGTGAAAACAGTCATATTAATGACATAAATATAAATATAAATATATAAAAATTATAGATATATGTAATTTATAAATATATAAGTAGAAAATCCTGAAGATGCCATCAAAAAACTACTGGAACTTACAAATTAATTCAGTGAGCTGTAAAATATTAATAGAAAATCAAAATACAGAAGTCAGTGTATTTCCATATATTAAACTATATGAAAAAGAAATCAATAAAACAATTCTGTTTATAATAGCAACAAAAAAATTAAATATTTAGGTGTATGCTTAACAAGGAAGTAAAAGATCTATGTATTAAAATCTATAAAATAGGCTCAGCGCCTGTGGCTCAAGCGCCTAAGTCATGAGCCACATATACCTGAGCTGGCAGATTCGAATCTAGCCCGGGCCCGCCAAACGACGACAGCTGCAACCAAAAAATGGCTGGGCCTTGTGGCAGGCGCGTGTAGTCCCAGCTACTTGGGAGGCAGAGGCAGGAGACTCGCTTGAGCCCAGGAGTTGGAGGTTGCTGTGAGCTGTGATGCCATGGCACTCTCCCCAGGGCAACACCTTGAGGCTCTGTCTCAAAAAATAAAATAAAATCTATAAAACACTTATGAAAGAAATTGAAGAAAACAAATAAGTAGAAAGATGTCCTATGTTCATGGATTGGAAGAATATTGGATTCACATATAAGTAGAAATATAGCCTATTGGACCCAGAATAAGTAGAAAGATATCCTATGTTCATGGATTGGTAGCATCACTCTTGCCATGGAACAGGCTGTTTTGCTACACAAAAACTGTCCACATTACTTACAGCAATCTACAAATTCAATGTAATCTTATCATTTTTCACAGAAATGGGAAAAATAATCCTGAAATTTGTAGGGAATAAAAAAATTCCAAATAACTAAAACAATCTTTAGCAAAAAGAACAAAGTTGGAGATGTCATATTCTTATTTCAAAACATAGTATGAAGCAATTATAATGGCATAAAAACAAGACATACTGACCAATGTAACAGGACAGAAAATCCAGAAATAAAATCATGCATTTATGGTCAGCTGATTTTTGACAAGGATTCTAAGAATACAAAATGAGGAAAGGGCAATTTCTTTAATAAATAACGTTGTGAAAGCTGGATATCCACATTCAGTAGAATGAAATTAGGGCTCTATCTTTCAAAAATACAAAAATCAACTGAAAGTGAATTAAAGACTTCTGTAGCTATAAAACTACTACAAGAAAACAGGGGAAAAGCATTATGACATTGGTCACTTACATTCAATATTTTATTATCACAAAAAAATACTCGAAAGAACAAATGTGTACATATTTGTTGTGTTTCTCTAGAGTATATTCTTTTATCTAGAAAATGTTTTACAGAATATGTGGATCTTCATCTACCAGATATTGCCTAACTGCACTCAAAAATGGTTGTAATAGGTGTAATTCTGCCAGCAGTGTTAGAAAATTCACCTTTTACTATACATTTGACTTATTAAAGGCTTAAACTTTTGTCAGTCTGTTCTGCGGCAAGCAGGTATATGCAAACCTGCCCCCAAAAGCCCAAGTTGTAAAGAGGCTGAAGAAAGAGGCTGCCAAATCCAGTTTTTAGAATAAATACTCCATAGGGACTTAGCAACAGAAGCAATGTTTTGGGAGGCCATGAGATGGTGGATCACTGCACTTGCCCTCCAGAAAGGCATACTTTATATAGCAAGCTTTTGGGGGTAAAGACATATACAACTGGTCATTATCTCAGATGTTTGACCACTGGGGAGGTTAGATAAGGATCATAGGGTTTATGTATGCTACAGGTATTATTTAAAGACTTCATTGTAGATCACCTTGGTATATGGGGTTCCTGTGGGGCATGATGTTCAAACATCAGTCATCATGGTGGTTTCCTGAAGGTAGTATCACTCTTGCCAAGCAACAGGCTGTTTTGCTACAAATCTAATGGATATGACCTATTGTATTGACTTAAATTTCTCTGATGACTAGAGAAAGTTTGGTTTGCATTTCATATTCTTTCCCCATTTTTTATGTTTGTCTTAATTTTATTTCTTTGTACATTCTAGAAATGAACACTTTAAGTTCTGTATTTTATAACTGTTTTTTCCAAGTTTGTCTTAACTTTGCTTGAAGGTGTATAGAATATTTAAAATTTTAACATAGTTAAACCATTTCTTGATTAACATTTGTATGTTTTATATAATGTCTTATGAAACCCTTCCATCCACCAAGGTTACAAACACATGCTCCTATAGTTTCTTATCAGACTACAATATTTTGCCTTTCATATTTACATCTTCACTTCACTTGTAGTTTATTTCTGTGTGTAATGCCAGATGAAAAATTTATTTTTTCCTACGTGGACAGTCAATTGTTCCAGCACCACAAATTCATATTTATGATGGCTCCTTGACTATTCAACTATGCTCAAAACCAGGTGGGTGCTTTCGTAATATCTTTCCTCACATCCTGTGGGGAAATATCTCTCACCATACCCCTTTACAGTAGCATTATTTTCTCTTTAAACCAGATTCCTTTTTGCATTCATTCTTCTTTGAGCATGTCATATACTCCCTACAGGTCATGTCCTTGGCCATTTTTGTCTTTCTCAGTTGAAAATCTCTCCTGAAAAACACATCACCCAGTTTAACTTTTCACCCTTAATACTCAGCATAGTTGAAGTAGGTTTTGAAATACTTTAGTTTTACTTTAACTTGGCCCTCAGAGGTGGGAACTCTACCTAGTATTACTGCTAGCTTTGTAGCCATATATTTAGGAACCTTCAAAATAACCTTGAATGAACAGGAATCCAAGATGACCTCTGTCTCTGCTTAGTTGGTCGTCTGTAGCTGGTTGCTGCTGACTGTGAAGGCTCATATCGTCTGCCAGCGTGGCCTAGACTTGCCCCTTTGCAGCTGACGCCAGGAATTGGCCTCTCCTTGACCCAGGTCTGAGGTTCGGTGATGTTCCTGTGCATGTGTTCTCCCTGTTCTTCATTTACCCCAGACGCGTAGATCCTCCAAATAGCAATATATAGACATTAGCTCTGGAGCCGCAGAGTTAGGAACGCTGGAGTGTCAAACTCGGCCGGCAGCACTGGTAGAGACAGGCCCTGCCCATTGAAGCAGGAGGCAGAGTCCGCGCAAAACCTCTGGAGACTTCTAGAACCCCTGGCCGGCCTCTCCTGCTGCTAGGTTACCACACAGGGCTGGGCGGGACCCCCCCCCTCCCCCGGAGGACCCGGGCTGGTCCCCCAGATTCTTCGGGGTGACTTAAGGCCCCACTGACAGAGCAGTCGGCAGACAAGTACGCGGGACCACCGCTGCTCAGGGGTCCCGGCGACCTCTGACCACCCAACCCACGCGTTTCCAGCTTCTCGCACAGGCGCGTCAAGCGACGCGCCAGTCTCGCAGGGTCGCAGGTCGCTGCGCGTAGCCGGACGATGGAGCGCGCGCGCCGTCCGCGCTCCAGAGTCGCCCACCCCGCCCCCGCGGCCGCCGGGCGTGCGCGCCGGGACTACATTTCCCATAGGCCCGCGCGACGGGGCGTGGTCGGCGGAGCCCTTCGCCCGGCCGCAGGGCCTTTGAAAGGCGGCGGGAGGCGGCGGGTGGCGGCGAGGGCCATGGCGAGCTGCGGCCGCCTGCTGTGCGTGCTGGGCCTGTTGTGTGGTTCGGCGGGCCCGGGGCAGGCCAGCCCCTTCCGTGACACCACCGAGAAGCCCATCATTGGTAAGAAGGCTATGCGGGCGGGGGCCCAGACCTGCGAGTGAGGGGCTGGGTGTCCGCGCTGGGCGCCCCCGCCTGCCTGTTGGGGCTCCTGCAGGCGCGTCCGCCCTGGAATCCGCCGAAGTACCGGGTCGCTCACCTTGGGCGTCGAGCGAGCGAGAACCGGGCTGGACCATTCGGCTCACCTTGACCTGGAGCAGCTGCCTTGTTGATTTCCTTAAACTCGTACGGCTCTAGCTGCACTGGGAAGAATCCTGCGAACTGTCTTTGTTGCACCATAGCGAGGAATGTGTACTAAAATTTTTCTTCCCTTTTTTTCTTTTGCAAGAGATTTTTGCTAATTTTGCATTTACAAATTTTGTACATGCATTATATTAAAATTCCGCTGGTTGAAGGCAGTGCATTAGAATATAAAATCAAGAAAGGATACCTTAGATCTTGTCAGCTTTAGTAGTGGAGGGCAACAGTGGCTGATATCTTAATGTCAGTTTTTTATTTGGTGTTAAAAGGAAGCATGAAATTTTTCTGTTCTCAACATATTCATGTTTTAAAAAGAGAGTTAAATCAGTTTTTTTTTTAATAGTTTTATTGAATCATAATTCTGTACATTGGTGCAATCATAGGGCACGATTCATATACATTCAGAAATGTTTTCATCATACTGTTACAGATAGCCTTCATGGCATTTTCTTGATCACTATATAAAGAC
>CAUYON010078290.1:0-43045 GCA_963573935.1 Arctocebus calabarensis | reverse complement strand
TGCCCTATGATTGCACCAATGTACAGAATTATGATTCAATAAAATTAGAAAAAAAAAAGAGAGATAAGAATGCGGTTTATGAATAGGTAATAATTTTACTTGTTTTAAGAAAGAGTTTAGTTTATTTTGTATAAGAGAAGTAAGAGTGATTATACATGGTAGATTACTTTTAGAGCTCACTGTAAAAGATGGTAGTTTTTAGGGCGGCTCCTGTGGCTCAGCGAGTAGGGCGCCGGCCCCATATACCGAAGGTGGCGGGTTCAAGCCCGGCCTCGGCCAAACTGCAAAACAAAAAAATAGCCGGGCGCTGTGGCGGGCGCCTGTGGTCCCTGCTACTCGGGAGGCTGAGGCAGGAGAATCACTTAAGCCCAAGAGCTGGAGGTTGCTGTGAGCGGTGTGACGCCACGGCACTCTACCCAGGGCGATAGGGTAAGACTCTGTCTCTACAAAAAAATTAAAAAAAAAAAAAAAAAAAAGATGGTAGTTTTTAGTTGTTGCCACTGTGCTATGCTATCCAAAGCCAAGCAGACAGATGGGCTTTCATTATTTCCTTGACTTTTTATATTTGTTGATAATTGTTGTAATTAATTTTTAATCTGAAGACTTGTAAAGCAATGCTTAGGGATTTAACAAACCAAACTTGTATTAATGAAGCACAAACTATCCAAATATTCTTTCTATATCAAACTTCACTAAGCAGTAATAACTCTTTCCTGGTAAAGGGCTGATTCTGAAGCATCTGGAAAATAAGATCTTAAGGAATGATTTCCCAACAATACACACACAGAATGAAGGACATGGAAGTTCAATTTACTAAATAAAAATAACTTTTAAAAACTCTTGAAATAGGAGTGCTGTTATTTAGAACTTACTAAATATTCAAAGTCCTAGACCCAGATTTATAGTAACGGAATTTTCAATGGATTCATTGGAAATGTTTAAAAAAATCTCACAATATTAGATGACTTCCATTCCTATTTCCACATATTCAGACTGTATATCCTGACCTTCTCCTATTCCAGTAAAAAAGTGGAGAAATTTTATTAACTTTTCCAAAGTCATAGATCTTTGGTGTTCAAAATATGAACCTCCTGTTGTATTTCCTATAATGATAATTCATGATCAAATTCATGTAGAGATAAGAGATGTCATCCTAGCTAGAAAAGCAATGATTAAAAAAAACTCCCTATAATCTTTGGAAACTCACCTATGGTGCATATTGCAAGGGTACATGTCAAATCTATTAAGAGTATAAACATCTTAACGCAACAATTAAATAGGTGAGGTGAAGGCTATGTTAACTAGTTTGATGTAAGCATTCTAAATTGTACATAAAATCAGCACCTTGTATACCTTAAATGCACTAATATACAGTTATGATTAGTGCCTATGGGCACTAACTGTGTGGCAAACACTGTGCTAAAGGCCATACAAATATGATCTCATTTAATTCTCTCAACATTCTTGACATAAGCTTAACTATCTTTATTTTGCAGCAGAGAAATTGAGACAGAGAGAGAATAAGTAATTTGCCAAAAGCTTACATCATCAGAAAATGTGAGAAACATATCTGAAACTTAAGTGTCTTGTATATAAACCCTGCCTTTCCGGAAGACCACGCATGCATCTGACTTCACGTGTCCTATGTGCACACACATGATCTGTGTGCCCATGAAGTATACATGTTTTCCAAGCAGTTGGTTCACAATTGAAATTAACTTTTGCATAAACTGTAAGAGACAATTAAGGGGAAAAAAGAAGGCTCATTGTATGACAGCTACAATAATGTGAGTTGATATCAGTTATTTCTGTAAGCCTGGAGGAGAGTTTTGGAAGCTGGGATAGATACAATTTGTCAGATGGACGATGAGAGATCCAAGGGGTAAAGAGAAACCATTCACCCTTGCCACCTTTTTATTTCTTTTCTCTTATTCCTGTCAAAGAATGGCTCTGCTTTGTGCTCAGAATAGCTTTCTAATCCTTGTCTACAAAGCCATGCCTATTCCCTTATCATAAACTTGACTCTGTGCCAGCCTCTCTAAGGAGCCCCTTCCTGATGCTAGGCTGGATAAATGCCTCCACTGTTGCTTCTCTGACAACAGCATTCCCCAAACACCTTCCTTGTAGAATTTTAAACATTTTCCTCACAAACAAAAAGAAGGAAATTATATCTGATTTGTCATCTTGTTTTGTGTGATTGTAAATTCAGGAACTCTTTTAGCTGCTTTGTATTACATGAAGGTCAAGAAATATTTAGTGTATTAAGTGCTCAGTTTGGTATAATACATGCATAGGCTGGAACATTTTTAAATGGTTTGTACGAGGAATAGAGTTGTTCCTCTCAATAATTATGCCATGATTTCCTAGGTATGGTGTGTCAGTGATGGTGGGTCATCACAGAGAGGAACTCATAATTTCACTGGTGAGATGAAGTGACTCTCTACTGAAGAAGGCAGAGATGAGCAAGACATTTCAATGGTGGAGAAGACAGTAATTCCAAGAGAGGAGCTTACCATTCATTTCCTCTAAAATACTTTAGAAATACACGTATTGTTCCTAGTGCATTGATTAAAAAAAACGTGAAGATAACGAAGCGTGAATGGAGGCTCTATAGAGAATATCATAGTGCCTGAGGGTCTCAAAATGGTGCAAAGTGGAGTGGGCAGAGATTACAGGGGCATGCATAGTGACGTGTGTGTATTAGGGATTACAGGGGCATGCATAGTGACGTGCGTGTGTATTAGGGATTACAGGGGCATGCATAGTGACGTGCGTGTTTATTAGGGATTACAGGGGCATGCATAGTGACGTGCGTGTATTAGGGATTACAGGGGCATGCATAGTGACGTGCGTGTGTGTTAGGGATTACAGGGGCATGCATAGTGACGTGTCTGTATTAGGGATTACAGGGGCATGCATAGTGACGTGTGTGTGTGTTACGGATTACAGGGGCATGCATAGTGACGTGCGTGTGTTAGGGGACAGGAGGAACTGTGGCCGGAAAGTTCATTGCTCTTCCCCAATGAACCTCCATATGCACATGTTGCAGTCTAATCCCCATTGCTGTGTACTAAGAGGTGGGGCTTTGCCCTCATAAATGGGATTAACTTCTTTATAAAAGAGATCCGAGGAGCTGCTTACCTCTTCCCCCATGTGGAGATGTAGCAAGCAGGCACTATGAGGACGAGGCCCTCGCCCACCCCTGAATCTGCTGGCACCTTGATCTTGCACTTCTCAGCCTTCAGAACTAGAAACAATACATTTCAGTTGCTTATAAATTACCCAGTCTAAAGTATTTCATTATAGTTGTCCAAGGAAAATATTCAAAGATTAAAAAATTAGCACCACTTCATTTGCCAGACAATGCATTAGCATTGTTAGATTTTGCTGTTTGAAAATTAAACTTCTAAACATAGCCATAAAAGTAAGCACATGCTCAATATCCAGAGTTTGACGCTGTGGAGGGGGAGTGGGGGGGGCTGTCACTCTGCCTTCTGGATCATAAGAATATGATAAAGCAAGGGAAATATATAAGAAACACATTCTGCTCCCTTTATTGTGGTGAAAGCTAGAAAGCTACAGGCATTGCCCAACTAAATTAGTCTTTTCAAAAATTGCTAGAAATTTTGCTTTTAACAGTTGCATTTGACACAGAGGCATTGATCTCAGCAGCTTTGGAATATACCCTGTTGGTCAGGCCAAGGCAGGCTCCATCCATCATTATTACAGGAGGAACATATTCTCTGAAGAATGCTTTAAAAGGCTACCGTCAGTTCACTTGCTCTTCTTGGTGGCAGGGTGGGTTGCACATGTCTGCCAATTGATTGTGACACCCCGCCACGTTTGAAGGTGCAGGCAGCACACCTACCAGTGTGCACACAAAGAAAGATCAAGTTGGCTGTCCCCTCTCTTCGGAGTTTCAAGCTCACTGATCTCAGTAGAGTGTCACTGTCCTCTTTATGACAGCCACTCATTTCTCGGGCCTGCTGGGTTTCCAGACTGCCTTCCTATTGTATGTGTACACAGACTGATTATAAGTTCACCACTTCCTTCCACCTTTCTGTACAGAGTATTATCTATGACAGATGAGTGCAATAAAGTGAATCAATTTTTTTTTTCCTCTTGCAGGCAGCACAGTGAGTTCCAACCAACAAAGGCACATTGAGGTAAATCTTTAACAGTGTCACCACATTGACTTTCATCATTTTCACCTTTCCTTTCACTGATTTTTATCCCCGGAGTTGTAAAACATAGTTTCACATTGTGACTGTCCTCTAGTCCTCAGTAGAATTAGTTGCACTGACAGGCGCGGACTCTTTTTCATAGACACTCCATCACAGTCCGGTCTTAGTTGACTCTCTCGCCACAAATTCTATTTTGTAGATAAAAGCTCAGAGTTTCAAAGGATAATTTTTAAAAAAAAATTCGTGCTTTCATTTTTAAAAGATAACAAGGTACTAGGAAACTGTTGAAAAATGTGAAAGGATAGTTAATAGAAAGGGAAAATGGTTTTCATATATTAAGAAAAAATGGAAAAGCATAGTATAGGTGACTGCATAAAATTTTTAGTTTTCATGTAATACGATTGCTTGCATTTCGTATTTGTTCTTTGTTTTAATGTATTTGCCAATGTATTTGATCTCACAATATCTTTTTAGATATTAGTACAGGCAAAAAGGAGAACAAACAGTATAGGAAATAGCAAAGACTATATGGTCCCTATTTCAGACAGTTTATGAAGCATAAACAAATACCAGTTGGAAAATAACTGATTTGTAATAAATTTATGATTTTATTTGGTATCTCAGTTCAATCAAGCTACTCTAACAAATTATTGTGAGCGGATAGTTTACAAACAACAGAAATTGACTTTTCCAAAGTTTTGCAGGCTGGGAAGTCCCAAGTCAGGTGCTGGCAGCCTTGTTGTGCGGTGGGAGATTTCTGATTTGCAGACGACACGTTCTGCCTTTGACTTCACATGATGGAAAGGGTGAGTTGGTGTTCAGTGGTTTCTTTCATAATAACAATAGTCCCAACCATAAAAGCTCCACTCGTATAACCTAAACACCTCTCAAAGACTCCCCCCCTCCTATCTTGGGGTTAGGATTTCAAGATATTAGTTTGGGGAAGGACTTACACCTCTGATATCATAGTGATTTCTATTTTCTTAAATCACAAGCAACTTGAAAGCCAATGGGGTACTCTAGAAGGTAGGTATATTTGAAAGTATTTCTGAAGAAATGCTGTGGAAAAAATTCACTCAAAAAGCAAGATACAGAACTACAAAGCTAATTTTTATTGTTGATTTAACCATTTAAGTGATTGCAGTCATTTTTCTTTGCAAATTGTTAATACTTCAAATGACAATTATTATGTCTGATCTTTGGATCATTCTTTCCTTTGTTCATTTAATCAACTGGTGATAATCCCCTACTCAGTTGTACCTACTCAAATCATTCTGTGATATTTGTTTTTCACCAGGTTCAGTAACCAAGAATCTCTGTAAGAGAACTAGTTAAGGAAAGAATTAGGCTAGGAAGATAGACGGTGAGGTCAAGGAGGAATCTTCATAATATCACACTGAAAAGCACCAATTGAGGCAGAAAGGAATGATGGGTGTTATAAGGACAATCTGGGAGATGATCTATTTTTCTTAGAGAAAGAAAAAGAATAAGAAAAATATAACATATGAAAAATGTATGAAATGTATAAAAGAAGAATCATACATTTTGAAGTAATCTGAAACCCAGATAGAGGAAAAGCCAAATAATTAATTCATTTGCAAAGACCAAAAAGTGAAATTTGGGTTATCTATAGAACTTGCTTCCAACAAAGTACCGGGGTCTAAAACTGGTTCTGAGAATCTTGTATTTACCATCTAATTAATGTATCTGAACAAGTAAAGATTGCATCCTTGATGCTATAATAGTATTTACTGGTACCATTATAGTAGTAGGATACTACTATTAACATCTTTGATAGATTGATTTATAGTAACTATCCTTGATAGGTAATTTTTCTCAGCAGATTTAAGAGAAGACTTTTTATCAGATTCGTTCTGTATACATATTAGAGAATTGATGATCTCTTTGAGTAAACTACAATTATGATAAAATGATATTAGTAAGGTTGCTAGAAGTCCGTAACACAAACTATAAGACTCTCAGTTAAGTTAAATTTCAGATAAAAAACAAATAGCTTTTTATTATAAGTATATTCTCTGTGACACGTGAGACATCCTTATTTTTTGTTTATCTTTAAAATTCAGATTTAACATCGCTACTTGCACTTTATGTGGGTAGCATGGAAACTCTAAAAATAATTAGAGAAAATAATTAAAGATTGGAAATTGAGATTATTATGATTCCTTTGGAATAGGAAAGGAAGGGCAGACAGAAATAAACAAAGGAGGAAGAAATAAATGAAAGAAAGAGAAAAGGAAGGAAGGGGGGAAGGAGTAAAGGAAAGAACGAAAGAGCAAAAATTCTTTGAAATTCCAAGTAAAAATAGCCAGCTCTATCTTACATTTCTAGGAAGGTAGTAAAAGAAAGAATGAAACAGGAAGATGAATACTTGACTGTTTTATACTGTGGAATATCATATTTGTAATTGTTCAAAAAAATAAGGCCAACAATTCAGTACAAATGGTTATATTGACAATAACATTTAGATTTTCATTATATTTTGGTACCATTTTTTTTTTGTTTTCTATAATGAAATATTCCAACCACATAGAAAAATACAAAGAACAATATTATACATCCACATGTATCTTATCCTAGATTTTAAAAATTATTACCATTTTACATATTGCTTCTGATCATTCTGATCAAATAAAAATTCAGACTACAATTAAAGGCTTTTTGTATTCTTCCTACACTTATTTCCCTCATTTTATTCCCAGAAATGTCAGTGCTGTGTGTAAGATAATATCTTAAGCCACTGCTGTCAACTTTTAAAATCTTTTAAAAGAATAATTGTCAATATTTTATATATTATGTAATTATGATATAAGTCGCATAAAGTTAAGAATTGACATATATTTCTGGTGAATTATTCCTGTTATTATAAAGTAATGACACTTTTCACAGCCAAGAATTTTTTATGTTAAAATCTGATTTTCTCTAATATTATTTAATTATAGCATCACATCATCTTTCTCCTAAATGTTATTCTCTTGCTGTATCTTTTTCTTTACTCTTTACTGTCAGTTTTGTCATTTATTTTATGTCTATTATAAAATTAATATATCTTACCATTAATAACATTTTTATTCAAGCTGAGAATTCTGTTAACAGACAAACTTAATCCATTAATATTTACTATGCTTATGGATATATTTGAAATATTTCTATGATTTTATCTTATTTTATGACTTTTTTATATTATCATACTCTTAATTTTTCTGCTTCTTTTATCATTCTCTGCTGTCTTCTATTGACTTGGATTTCTTTGTGTCTTATTTTATTCTCTTTTGTTTTAGAACCTTGGTATTATACTCTATCTTTAGTGGCTACACTTAAATTTATAAGTAATTATATTTGATTTTTAAAATTATACTTTTTTTTTTTTTTTTGAGGCAGCATCTTGCTCTGTCTCCCAGGCTAGAGGGCATTAGTGTCATCATAGCTCACTGCACCTTCACTCTTGGACTCAAGCTTCCTACATAGCTAGAACTACAGGCATATGCCACCATGCCCAGGTAACTTTTTCTATTTTTAGTAGAGAGATAGGGTCTGGCTCTTGCTCAGGCTGGGCAATCCACCCACCTTGGCCTCCCAAAGTGAGCAATTGAGAAGACATAGCTTGAGGTCTGATCTTGCATCCTCATCTTCTAAGCCGTATTAATAAATTAGTAATTACTATTAGTAGTATTTACCTCTGATAGCTATTTAGATATACCTACATGTTTGTTAATTTCCAATTTTCCTTGATTCTTACACTCAGTCATCCTTTTACTTTCTATTCTCTCCTTTACAAATATCTTATTTCATCAAAGGCATGTGAATAGCAAAATTATTTGGTCGATATATAAATACATTTTTAAATTGTTTTCTTCCTGTTGAATAGTTGTTGAAGTAAAGGATTCCACACGGGCTGTTATTTTCCTCAGCACTTTAAAGATATTCCAAGATATTCTATTTAGGTATCCTGCATTTTCTTCTAGTTGCTTTTAATATTTTTATGTCTTTGAAGTTCTATTTCATGGCTCATTATTGAGGTATATGTTTTATCTTTTCTACTTTGTATTCATGTTGATTCTTTTTGGAGCACTTCCAAAAAGTTTCATTCTAGAACATTCCAGAGAAAAACTTGTTTAAATGTTGCTTGTTCATAATTCTCTTAAATCTTTTTTAATCTGATAATTCAATTGATATGTGTTGGACCTTTTTTCATTTTATCTTTCATTTCCCTAATTGTTCTGTCATATTTCCATTTTTTGTTGCTTTATACTACATACCGAATTCTTTCCTAGATCTAGCTTTAGCTGTGACTAATTTGTTAAACTCTCTTATGTTTCTCTCTGTGTGTGTGTATTTTAATGGCTAAATTTTTCATTTTAAGGTTCTCTTGGTTGAGTTTTAAGCCCTCTGGTCTTAAATAATATTGTTTTCTTCCATTATGGCTCCTAATCTGATTTTTAGCTTTTATAAGGATTAAAGTCTTCGTAAATTTTATAGATTTTTAGTGTTGTATAAGTTTTAGATCTTGTAGCATTAAATCTCCTATTTGTTTTGTTTTCTGGTTTCTCTCCCAGTAGACTGGAGACCAGTGATTTTCAATCTGTGAGCCGCCACACAATGAGGGGAGGGGGGTGTGCTGTGAAAAATTTTGAAGATCGTTACTTAAATTATTTTCAAAAGAAATTCACAGCACAATATATGTATTGTATTTTTCACTCTTTTAGATGAACATAATGTAAGTGTGTGCAGAAGTTCAACTGTAGGTTCAAGTCTGCCATGAGATAAAAAGGTTGAAAAGTACTACTGTAGACTTTCAGTGCTGTGAGCACGTATACAAATTATTTGTGTCCAGGACAGGGGGTGCTTTCCTAAAAGCAGTTTTCTTTTGCTTTTTCCAAAGTCCTAGAATAATTTTAATGTAAATTTTTCAGTTTAATAATCCAATAAAAATAATTTGGAACTGATTTTGTTGCTATTAGCTAGGTACCCTAAATATTAAAAAAGACTCTTGATCGGCAGTTCAGGCCTGCTGTATATCTGGAAGTCCACAGGGACTCAGTGTCATTTTTCTCTCTACTTCACCCATTTTAACATGCAGCTTATATTCTTTGGCTCTTAGAGGTAAAACTGTGACATCCTTTCTCAACAGAGGATACAGGAGAAAGAGAGAGGAAAAAGTGGATTTACCTGCCATGATAAGCTTTCCAAGGCATCTGACTATAAATAATTAGGCAGACTTTAACAAGTGGTAAGTTAACAGATGATAAGTTATATGTGATAAGCATGGGTGATGAGAACTTATCAGGTGCAAGGTAATCTGGAAAAACATGGTGTAATAATTAGGCACACTCCCAACCCCAATGTCACAGGCATTATCTTAACAAGGAATAAGGGGAGAATGGATATTGGGTAGATATGTAGCAGTGTTTGTCAAACTGAATGAAGCAGACGTAATATACTTAGATCTCCTATTCATGTATACAGTGAATTAACAGAATTAACAGTGTTAATTTCTTAAAAGTAGTATTTTCCCCATCTGTGTTTCTAGGCAATCTGCAAGCTTACTTGGGCCATTTCAGTCTACTGGGTGAAAATTTCTAATTCCCTTTTCCATAGACAAAGTAATTCTTCAATGCTTTGTCCTATAGACAAAGGAATCAATTATAGCCCTGACTTTCTTTGAGTTCTGCCTGTTTTTTTTTTCATTAGAAAAGGCAACATTGGGCGGCTCCTGTGGCTCAGCGAGTAGGGCACCGGCCCCATATACCGAAGGTGGCGGGTTCAAGCCCGGCCTCGGCCGAACTGCAAAACAAAAAAAATAGCCGGGCGCTGGGGCGGGCGCCTGTAGTCCCAGCTACTAGGAAGGCTGAGGCAAGAGCAGTGTGACGCCACGGCACTCTACCCAGGGCGATAAAGTGAGACTCTGTCTCTCCAAAAAAAAAAAAAAAAAAAAGGCAACATTTTTGATACTGTATTTTAACTAGGTTTTCTATTTTATAAGCAGTAGGAAGTGGAACTATATTGTTTAAAAATTTAGTGAAATTATAAAAGTAAACTTTTATATCAGAACATTTGTTTTCACTCATCCATTCCATATATGCATCTGGTTCTAAATGAATAAGCTAAGTCGTGATGATACTCCTGTCTCAGCCCAAAACACATTTCATTAAAAAAAATTTGCTTTTTGAAGATAAATTTATTTAAGTTAAAATGATATTATCTCTCTAGGCAAAAAGCAATATGAAGGAGTAGGGAAGTAGGAAGAAGGATGAGCAAATTGTCAAAAATAAACAAAAATTAGAGAATGAACATTTATGTGGAATCCCTCATTCTAAACAAAGGCTAATAATATCTAATGAGACTAATCTGTAATTATCTGTGACAATGCTTAAGAAAGTATTCATTGTAAAACAATAAAAAATAAAAAAGATTATAGAAATCAAATCTACTTGTAGAACTTCAGAAAAGCCACTATTTTTAGTCCTATTTTCACACTTAAATATTTTATGTAATTTAAAAATTACTACAACAACTCTAGTATTAATGTGAGGATATTGTCTTGTAGAAGAGGAGCCATTTTGATGAGGATGTTATAACTTCTCTCTGTTTCCACGGGAACTCTCCATTAAGCAATGATTCTGATTTTCATTTGTATTTGGAATCTTGACAGAAAATATAGATGGTCTCCAGAATCTATTGGATAAAAAAAGAACATCAGTGGCAGAATTTGTCACAATGTAATATTTAGACTCTATAGGAAATCATGTTCAATACATTGCCTTCACTTACAGTTATAAAGGAAACAAGTTAGAAAATAAAGGTAAGAATGTGGATTAAGTTTTTGAAGTCATTGATAATTATGTTTACTGGTTTCTTGAAAATTGCCACCTTAATAAATGCTTAAATCACTCAGATATCCCTCTTAAAGAATCCAAAAGTTTGGCTTGTGCATCTTTAATGAGTTTAAAATAATTGTAACTGGGCAAACAATTAGCTAGACACGTATTCAGCACCATGTGTCGTCCTGTATTAGCAATGTCTTAGGGACCATTCCAACCCATGTTCCTAGAAAACAAATTACTTTTGCAACAGATTTTTTTTTAACTACAAGGAATAATATTTAATTAAAAGTAACTTATGGTATGTTAAGGTATGGATTATTGCCTAATATAATAAGAAGTGTCCTGGGAGAACACTTGCAGAGTAAATTACTAAATCAAAAGATCCTGAAGATCAAGTTCTCTCCAACATGATCAGAACACCACGTTAGTCCTCAGACTTGTCCCTCTTTAGCCACAGATCTTACAGTTCTAGGAAACATCTAGTGAAACAACAGGGAGGTAATTCTTTCTTAGGATCTGTTTATATCACGGAAGAAAATATTCCTCAGAGTTCTCTTAGCAGAGTTTCCTTTTCATATATCTCACTGGGCAGAATTGGATCATGTGCCCAAATCAGCTACTGTTGAAGTACAACGTGATTGACTTGGTTCAAGTAAACTCACTGTTTGGGGCACATTGATTCTGTGAGCAGGCAAAGGAAGTAAATGGCTTTTGAGAAGGGCATCAACAGTGTCTACCATAGCTGCACATCTTAGAGCTTTGAACAGTTTCTACCTCTGGCCCACATCCTGATGATTACATTAGGTATAGACACTTGGCCTGAAGTGGTCCATCTATAGATTGTCCAACACCTTGAAGGAAAACACAAATCCGAAGTAAGAATAAAAAAAGAATGAGACAGCCAAATTTCTCTTTGAAAAAGTTGGAAAGGGACATCAGGAGTCGCTTCATTTGATAACAGGTGAAATTAGTGCATAGTGAGTATAGAGTGAGTCTATGAATTCTTGCTGCTAAAGCCCAATGGACTCACTTCCGGAAATTTCAGCATTTCCATGAGAAATCTTACATCTGTCTTTACAGCAGTCTCTCTTCTTCCAGTACCTATATCTGTACGCATCTGCCACATTTTTATTTGACTACTTGAATTGTATTTACATTTCTTGCAGTGTATTTTCTTTGTGTATAACAGAAATAGGTAACATTGACCTACACAAAGAATGAAGAATGTTGATAACTGATTATCTGATTCTTGTGTACAAGACTCCATTCTATATTCCAGGATGGGAAGCTAATGATCTGTGATACATACAGACAAACTTCTCACTAGGTAAATTATAGGAATGTGGGTGGAGGTGAAAAAATAACAACCTCGGTCCTAGAATGCCTAATGATATGTATATTAGAAAACAGAGTCATGATGTGACCTTGATTTGGGAGGACTTCTTTCTGCCACCAACATACTGAAACTGCTTAAAGATAAAGTGAGATGTCACACTGCAATACCAATTTGCAGTTTCCTTGACGGACCACATTTCTGTGATAAAGGTAAAAACACAGGTCAGCAGAGATTCTGACAATTAAAATATGAAGATTTGAAAGAAATTAGATCTATGCCAGGGGACTTGAAAACATTGTTATTTTGCCACACAGTGTGAGTCTCTTGTTCTTTTGTTAACAGCATCTTAATTTCCTTTCGGGTGGGATAGTCAGTTAACCTGCCTTGCATTTATTGGGTAAGCATATAACCCAAGATAAGCCAATCTGACTTCCTATCTTGGCCTCACTTCTTCTTCTTTTTTTTTTTTTAACCAATTACATGAAAAATTATTGGCCTTATTTCTTGAATAGAGGGACAAGAGGTAGGAAAAATGGCAGGGCAGATGAATATTATTGTGTCATTCAAGGAGAAGTTGCCTCTATATCCTTCTTTGATCTCCATAGATGTCTGGTTCCTGTCTAGTATCTGAAGTTTTGCCTTTGCTTTTGAGAGGTGGGCCATATCCTTCCCATGAATTTGCATAACTGCATAGCTGGTAGGGCTCAGGAAACCACACGGATTGGTTAGGTGATTCTGCTGTTTTGAACTTGATCATTCACAAGCCTGGGCGGCTCATGGCTACCTACTGATCTAGGGATAGCCTTGATTGAGATGGTTGGGGGAATTCAACTCTGTTCCATGTGTCTCATCCTTCAGCTGGCTAGCATGCATATATTTTCATGGAAAGGACCACTGGAGAAAGCAAGCAGAAATATACACATTCTCTTGAGAAATATATTCAAAGCTGATACACCGTCATTTCTGCCTTGTTCTTTTGACCAAAGGAAGTGAGGCCATCCCACATCCAAGGAGTAAGAAAGAAGAATGCATATTTAGTAAAACTTATAAAGTTAAATTGCAAAGAGTGTAGAACCAGAGAAGGGCAGAGTATAGGGCCTCTTAAAACAGTTCATCTTTTGTGCATAGTGATTTCTACCACCTTCCAATTTAACACAGGTTGTCTCATACAGAAAGGTTGATGGCATCTAGGGATAGCCATAGATTATAAGTATAGTTATCAAGGCGTTGACCTTAATGCTGCTGCTCTTCTGGAAGTAATTTCCTTCACTTCCAAATTAATAAAAATCATGGCACTTGGGGCATAGTTATTGATTTTGCTAACCCTCTTTTGTTTGTATCTATCAATCCTCAAAGTTTGCCTTCACTTGGCAGGGCAGATGAATACTTTTACCGTGCTACCCAGGGAGAAGTAAACTCTATAATGGGGTCTGTGACACAGTTTGATTTATAGGGACCTTGACTACCTCATCCTACTAATGTGTATGATACAGGTTTACTCAAATAATGATGCTAATGCTGATAACGCCCGAAGGACACAAAATGGAAAGTTCCCTCATCTGTCTTGGTAAATCATGTATGTTTAAAAAATGATGAAAAATAAGTCTGATGAAACACAGGGTTCTAATACCTTCCAGTTTAGTGGGGTTTCTTGGTTTTAGTAGTTTGAAGCATATTACAATATTCTCCCCAAGACTTCCAAATAAGTTGCATGAACTAGATGTCACTGGACATATTGGCTAAGTTAGTCATTCCCAGCAGTGTGTAATTTTCGAGGGATATGGATAGCTTGTAAGTTAGGATGCCTGATGCAACAAATAACAGGATATTAGCTCAACATGACCTGAAGAATAATGAAACTTATTATCTCACTTGGGCAGCTTACCTAGGGGATGCCAAGCGGGGACTCCAGCTCTGTTCTTTGTGGCTTTCTTCACTTTGCCTCTTTGAGAAATAGTCATCCTCAGACTAGAGCTTAATAGATGTAGCAGTTTTTAGTGCCATGTCACGACACAGCATTGTCCCAAAATATAAAAAAGCAGATAGTCTTTCCTGCTATCTACTTCACAAGGGAAAGAAGATATTTTCCAGAATCCTTCAAATACGTTTCTGAAGCAGCAGACAAGCCCCAGCTTCGTGATGCAGAAATCCCACTGATCAACACCTCGGGCAGGGACTACTGAGTGTCATTGACCAGGACGGACCCGGACCTACTTCATGGAGCTTATCACCACTGATTTCACACTAGGAACAAAGTGCACGCGTTGTCCTTTGAGAACACAGCATTTCTGTGTTTCCATATTGCTCCCGTTAGGGTGTTCTCTCCACTGGGCAGTGAGGAAAGCGGTGCTCACGGAGGGGCTGATCTAATCAGGGGCCCACCACATCATCCTCCTGCCATTTCTTTTCTTTTCATATCCATTTATATTATCTCACTATTTTCACCTATTTAAACATCAACGGTATATTTTAATACTTTCAATGAAAATATTTCCAAGGTGATGTATTTTCTTTTATCTCATTGGCAACATTAATATTTTCTTTACCCTTCAATATTGGCAAAATGCACTAAAAACATGATGTTTGATTATACCAGGACAAAGCTTTAGGAAGCTATTAAGACTCTTGGGGTTATTTTCCTCTGCTCCACATAACCCGGAGTACAGTTTTGTTCTTGTTTTTTTTTAGGTCTCTTCTTTCAAAAGCTGTTTCTTACTGCTATCAGTGTGTGTGTTTCTGGTTTCTAATTGGCCACCATGTGTTTCAAGCAATTCAAAGTGCACACAATCTCTTAGCTTCAAGACTTTTATGA
Source organism: Arctocebus calabarensis (assembly GCA_963573935.1). Classification (NCBI taxonomy): domain Eukaryota; kingdom Metazoa; phylum Chordata; class Mammalia; order Primates; family Lorisidae; genus Arctocebus; species Arctocebus calabarensis. Next base: position 27,871 of record CAUYON010078290.1, on the reverse strand, counting down.
GGAAAATCTTGCATTTTATGACTCTTTCACTTGAGCTGAAAGGTTTTACTCATGTATTTCTGATTTCAATCTCTGTTCAGGATAATTAAATTTGTGGTAGACTGATTTTCAAATAAATCAAGCATAAAATAATACTTTCATTGTCTTTTCCATGTTCTATCTCTTTAAGGCTGGTGTGACTTATAGAATATGTTAATATATTTTACACTAAGCAAGCCATGATAAAGTACGATCATCTATAAATAATTTGGATTGCTTTCATTTTTGCGTATGTTTTGTACATTTTTGAAAACCAGATCCCAGCCAAACCAGATGCTCCTCATGTTCTCGTTCTTACATCACAGTATGTTTCTTTATGCAAGATGCCCTTTGGCGTAAAAAAGATGAAACATATCGAATAACTCCTTGGTGATATGAAAGAATGCAAACAGTTTTAAGGATGAGCACATGATACCCGGAGCTGCCTTGTGACCCTGCCCCTCTCTGGCTCACTGTCTTGGTTGTTGAATCCTAAGCACTGGGACGGCAAGTGAGAAAAACTCTTGCTTCTTTCTATAGGGTGAAGAGGATGAAGCACAGGCATTTGCACAGGACTCAACTTGCAGCCAGGGTAGTGCTGTGATGTCAGGAGTTGAAGGGAGAGCGAGGAGCAGCAGAAACTCTATTGTTGTGTCGAGGGGGAACAGCTGGTCTTTATTTAGTCTGTGCTGAGTTTCACTTGCAATCCTGTCCTTTTTTTTTGGTCTCTCACACTTCCTTCCTTTTGTTGTCTTCCACCTCTAATCCCCTCACTATCAGTTTCTTCTTCTTCTTTTGCTCTTTGAAATATGAATTAATTTGTGGAGAAATTATAGCTATGCTAGGAGAAAGCAGGAGACAAATATTTGGCTCTTTTCCTCCATCCCAAGCCTGGTTATCCCTACTGTGGTTTATATTCATTACCAGGATTTGGATCAATAAATTCATAGAATGTGCAAAGCCAGTTTCCTCAGTTTATTGACCTTCTGTTGAAAGCAGAAACGATTTAACCAACATCTGGACCATATTTGTCAAGGCCAAATGTAACTCAAATCCAGGCCAGAAAATGAGTTGGTATATTTGTGAGCTAAGCTATTCGATGGACTTATAAATAAGACCAAAAAAAAATCAAATAAATAAATAACAATTAAAAAAACAGCTGCTTTTAGTTCTGTGCTTAATTTATCTTCAAAAAGGCTTTGCTAGTGAGGGTGAACTGATACACACACTACGTCTTCCTTCTTTCTGGTGCCCGTATGAAATATCACCTCGATGTGACTCTTGAACCCAGGTTTCTCCTCCTGCCTAAACTGCTCACTAGTTTGGGCACCGTCCAACTTTGGCAGCTGCCTATCTCTTTCCAATGATAGTTTTCTGTTTATTTCCAAGCGTCATTAGATTGTCACTCTCTCAAGTTGACCTGGTGGAGGTGACAAATGAAGGGGCTTCTGGCTGCTGTTAGTAATTTGGATTTGCTATGAAGGGTAAATGGAAACTGAGGCAGAAATGGTAGAGGAAAAGACACATGGACTAGGTCAGTCAAGGGGAGGTCAGGACTGCTAATGATAAGGCAAATGGCACTCAGATCTATCAAGTGACAATATGTTTAGATGTGAGTGAAGTGGCAGAAAGTGAGGCACTGATTCATGGATTTGAAATTCTTTAATAGAAATAATCATTTGTACAATGAAAATGAAAAGGCTTCTCAATGCTCTAGACCGAGGCCAGAATTGACAGACAGTGCTAAGAGGCTCCTGAACTTGGAGAGACTTGTCAGTACGTTGTTTAGAATGCGTTCTGCTCATTCCCTTATCTGTGATATTTTTATCAAAAATAAATATGTGTAGAAACCATTAGACCTCAAATTCTTCCCGTAGATATAAAATTAGTAGTAGCCAAAAAATAAATAACATGATATTTAAAGTGTTTCTTGTGTCCTTTTGTATTCCCTGATTTACTTGTTTTGTTCAATATGTGTGTGATTTCGGTCTCTGTCCTAACTAGGTAAGGACATGTGTGTGTATGTTACACACACTGAACTAGACTTTGGGGAGAAGCTTCATGAAAATGCCTTTGCGACCATATTCCACTGTGGCAGCTTGGGAAGAAGCCAGGTTGCTTATCTTTGGAGCTGAAAGAAGGACAAAGTGTTGCTCTGAAGGGGAATTGCTATTTCCCTTTTAGCCTCATGAGAAGGAGCACTTTATCAGAGATTGCTGAAAGAGGTGAAATTAAAAAAGAAAAAAAAAAGAACTAATTTGCTGTTCACTTTCAAGTCTGCTAGGTCAAAATTTTAAAACCAGCGTTTACAAAGCTAACTGGCTATTAGCTCCTTTGATCAGAATCTAATCAAATGGTTGTAAAACAAAAAAAACCACTAAAGTTCCCCCTGGGAATGATTTGATTATTGGGAAATGTGCTGGTGGGTGAACTTTTCTTTACCTTTCTTCTTGACCATCTTAAGTAGATACAAGCTATTTTTTCAAAGTCCCCACAGTGACTGATCGGATTTTTATCTATTCTAAAAATATTTTCTCCCACATCAAGAGCCTAATTCCCATGTTAAAGAGGACTGCAGGCATTAATCTATTTCTTTTGGTAAGCAATTCTAACACTCTATGAGTTCTCCAGAGCATTTTAAGTGGACAAGTGTCTTTACTTCTTAAAAAGCAAATACAAATCTATGATAATTAAAGAAGTTGGTTAATAGATCAGTGAAAATTGCAGAAAATTCACATCTCTATCCTGTAATTTAAAGTTGAAAATATTCAGTCTAGTACACTACTTGGGTCTCTGAAATATTATTTACCAGTCATTAAAATTCTGACCAGTGGTTTTTAAAATTTCTAATTCCATGTTTCTTTTAGCCACATTTATTGCTTGTCTAAACTTCTTTTCAAATTGGTAATCTCTATTGCACTTCTTTGAATTTAACTGAAGACAAAATAGTTTGCTTCTGGATGTCTCTGGGTAATTACAATTTAATTTTGTCTGGTTGATATGCTAAAGATAATGGCTTCTATTTTGCAAAATGCGACCGAGCTACATGCTCACACTATCACCAGAGTCTATTTCAGATGCAGAAGCCAACTGTTCTCTCATTCCTGCAGAGTTCAGGCTTTCTGATTTTGGCGGCATTTCTGCACCTAGAACAGAATGAAAATTTCTCTTGATCACTATAAAAACTCCACCTTCCCAAGTTAGTGATGTGCACTGGATCACAGTAAGAGAGGTCCAGAGGCTACTTCACCTGCAAAACTGGAATGGTGGCTGGAGAACACTTGACTTTTCTCCCTTTTCACTCTATTGTCCTTTAAGAATACTGCTCCTGCTCATGTCTAATCATCTCTGTAAACAGGGATTTTGGAGGGCAGCCACTTGATTGCCCCTAATAAATGTTAAGCATTACCAAGCCCTCTCAGAGACCAGTGTAATGTTCTAGTCTGAAATGCTGACTCTTTTTCTAACCTGAGGCATTCATGGCCTTTTCTTAAGATCTGTCATTGTTAGACTTATGTGACTTTTGGTTCCTATCATCAAGATTATCTTCACCCGTGGAGCAGATAGGCAGCATATATAGATCCAGAGAGTAATTGTTTCCCTTGGAAGGCAGAGCAGCAGTATCTGTCAGCCATGGTAATGTGCTATAATGTAGTAGAAAACGCATTTTTCCTCTGTAGGAGTCAGAGGAACTCCACCAACCCTAGGATTGGGAGTTCCTCTGGGGTTTTAGGTAACTGTTTAACCTTGTTGGGTATTATCTTTCCTTGAACTAAATGAACTCCAAAAATCACTTCCCTAAATTTACTTGATTGATTCAGGAGGAATTTAAAATAACTTGATGCTAACTTATTTTGAAATGTTCTTATTGGTTTCTTTTCTCTCTCCCTTTCCTTCTTTCCCCCAATTATCCTCTTTGGGTCACTACACAAGAGGGAGCAATCAGGTAGGGAGAAGTTTATGAAATCAGGTGAATGAGAAAACCACCGAACACTGAAACATGCAAATAAAACACTGTTTTGAGGGGAGAGTCCACTAATTCATATTGATAGATAATGGAAAAACAGGACTTGTATCGACAAATATGAATTTATCACTGAATCATTTACATTCATATTGATAGATAATGCAGAAACAGGATAATTCAAAGGTAAAATACCTTTCTCAAGATCTTCAACATCCAGAGAGAGAACCAGATCCACATCCCAGCCCAAAGAGGAAGGAACATATTAAAAGCTCCTTAAAATATTGATATAAAACAAACACAAACAAAAATTGATTAGCTAAAACAATGTAGAAATCATCCCTTCCAAATGGAACTGGATCATCCACGTTTTATGCTGAGGAAAGTCAATTGGAAAAAGGCTCTCTTTATACTAATGGTCTACTTCTATCTACTCAAGTCTGCTTATCTTTAGTAATATATGAGAACCAATGAAAACATACAACTTGGTACCTCTATACTATATTATTTTCCTCTATATTATTTGTAATTTAATACTTTATTGTTTTCTATAACTGTTGAATGACTCTTTTGCTTCTTCATCATGAAGTCTGTCAGCTGTCAAAATGATGCAAAGGCTGAAAATATGACCCATGGGATAATTGTTTTAGTCACATTGGCTTGGCAAACAATGAAATAAAAATAATGACTGAAAATTCAGAATGGAATTTGCAAAACATGGTATCAAGTACTGTATCAAATCTTGAGCATGTTTTTAATTGGCAAAACTTTAATGCCATTAAGAGTTTTGCATATGCTTCAGCTAGCTTTTGTGCAGTTGAGAAAAAAATATCAATACCCATCTGTCACTGTGAGTGGAGCGCATATGGTAACAGAAGACCTTAAAATACATCAGATGTGGTTTCTATTATCCAAGTCACTTTGGCTCTGAAAGGAGTTCAGCCACCTTGATATAGCTTTGGCTATTAGAAGTTTAATTTTGCTAATTAAAGTTGTTATTTTGTATGTAACTCTGACAATTTTGATGGTATTTCTCTGCTGTGTTATTAACAGTCATTAGTATGAATTCTGAGCTTGCATAGCTCCTTCTGTTTCTTTTTGGATTTCTGTAATAGTAAAGGCAATGGTTCTACCTTCAAGCAAGTGCCCTTCTCCCTTGGTTAAGTGATCAGTATTGGCAGGAGCCCCTGTGGACACCTTCTCTCCTTCTTGGAACTGTCCTGGTTTGATTTATGTTTCAAGTTAAAAGGGAGAGTTAAGTCAATTTTTGAGATATTTAAAGTCAAAATAATACCATGAAAAAAGAAGAAAGTGTTTTCTTCCCTCCCTCCCCCCACCGGGGGAAGGGAGTTGTATAGGTTTCATTTTCATTCATTTATCGAACCTTGACTGGTGGCCACTGAAGTGGGACACTGCTTCATCCCTGGTGTCCAGCAGACACTATGCTAGATACCAGGGATGAAGAAATGTAGACTCATGACCTTGGCCCTCAAGAGTGTGGAAAGGAGCAAACACATAAGCAAACAGTACAGTTTGAATCCCATGGTAGGGACATTTAGAGGATATGCTGGGGTTCAGTGGAAAAACGACTTCTAGAGGAAACTCAGAGGAAATATTAAAGGGAAGGAAGGATTAATATTATAGGATTGGGAAAGATACTGTGGAAGTCAATGGGAAGAACAGGTGTAAAGACATGAAGATGAAAAGGAGAAGGTGAAATTCATAGAACGCTGAGAAGTTGAATGGGGGCAGGAGGTGAGAGGGATGACAAGGGAAGACAGGCCACAAAAAAGCCAGAGGCCAGATCACAAAGTCTCCTGTTTCTGGATTTGGATCCCTATCTTGAAGATACTAGGGATCTTTAGAGCACATATCTAAGCAGCAAAAGGATCTAGTTGGATTTCCGCTTTGTAAAAAGCACTGTGATGTGCAATGGCTTAATTGGAAGGATCTGGAATTAGAGGCAGTAAATTTATTTTCAGAAAACTCAGGGCAGTGGGGTGGCAGAGGAGGAATAAATTGGAAAAGATGCTTAGACTATTGGATCTGCAGGAGTCTGGGTTATTCTGGCTTTCTATATTGAGTTTACCATTTGACTTTGTCTTTATTTGCTTTGTCACCACAAGCCCACAGACCTGTTTAATATATTTATGTGTATATATATATATGAGGTAGAGTGGGGAAATAGACTTTTAAATGAATCTTGCCAAATTGAAGAAGAAATGTCAAATTTGTAAGTGGTGGTTTATTTTAATTGCACCTGAGACAGACCCATAAAGTTTATATTTTTTCAGTTTTCTTGTGACAAACTGAGAATGCAACCATCATGATCTCTTCTAAATAATTTTCCATTTTGATGATTTAGAAGGTCTTTTAAACATTCTTAATGTTCTTTACTCAGTTTACCTTAGCAAACCCTTTCCATTGCTGGAAGTCAATCTTAACAAAGTAGGTCACTGAATGTTCAGCAGTGTTTATAAAGAGAGAGGTTCCCTGGGCGGTGCCTGTGGCTCAGTGAGTAGGGCGCCGGCCCCATATGCTGGAGGTGGCAGGTTCAAACCCAGCCCTGGCAAAAAAAAAAAAAAAAAAAAGAGAGAAAGAGATAGAGAGGCTCCCTCCTGCTGTAATTCAGTCTCATGATAACAATGATGTCTTGTAGTCCCAACACGAGCAATCCAGTGCTGGTTTAAAGACTTCCCAACATCAGGGCACATCGTCCTCTCTGCCTTGCCAGCCATCGGTATTTCTTAGACCAGTAATCTAAGATTGCTTACAACTTTATCCCCATTCTAGCCTTGCGAAGGGCTATGCTTTCCTTCCTTTATAGGGAACACACAATTTCCATTCAGCTATGTATCCTGCTGGCAAGAACTTGATCACTTGGTCACATGAAGATACAAGTGATCTTTGTAGAAACACTAGGAATAGCGTTTTCTCCCACTCCACTCTCTGGGTGCACCTGAGCCCACCTGAAAATTACATAATTTTAAAAAATGAAGAAACTAGATATTGGAGAACCAGCAGTAGTTTCTGACACTGGACTCCTATGACATGACATTACATTATGGAGAATGAAACCAAGTTTCAGGAATGTTAGCACACATAAAAGATGCTTTGCTAGTAAGTGGTAAAGGTAGAGTTTTTATCTGGATGTGTCTGATTCTGACGAAACTTTCCACTCTACTAGGTTGGTTTCCAACTGTCTTTCACTTCAATGTTCTTAGAGCTTCAGTCCTGTACATTCTCAAGAGAAAGTTCCATATTTCATTTCCAAATAAGGGCATCATTTCCCTTGTCAGAAATAATATCTTCAGTTGCTGCAGTATTTGGTCTGTATGAATTGCTTTACTTGTTTTTCAATGTCATGCATAGATTTAAGTTCCTTGCTATTCAAAACACAGGTGAGTTATTTCATTTTTCTTTTAAGTGAAAGATTTTATTTCACAACAATAGAAAGTCTTCTCCACATTCTCCTCTTCCCTGTGGAGGAGCACCAGCCCCCTCGGGCCCTCTACTTGAGCAACAGCTTAATTATAGGCTAAACTGAGGGATGTTATTTCTTCAGAAGGGGGGTGTTTTTCTAGAAGTAGGGTGATGGCCTCTTCTTCGTTATTTTTTTCTTTTTCTTTTTATTTCCTGTTTGGTTTAGGCACTAAGTGACCTTTGCATCCTGTCTCTCGTTCTTTTTTTTTTTTTTTTTGCATTTATTTTCATTTTTTGAGATTTCTATACTGAAGTAAATTTCAATAACAAAACATCTTAGGTTCTAAGTCTATGAATATGGTCTTCAGATTCTCTTCTTGACTATTGAATGACAGTGTCCGCATTGATTAACTATACTCTGCCTCAGTATCTTTATTTGCCAAATGGGATAATGATATTATCAGTTGAAGAACTAAATTAGTTAATCTGTATAATTCAATTAAAAGGCTTTGTACCAATCCTGATACATACAAACCACCAAAAATGTTATATTTACCCAATACAATAATCTTAAATAGACAATATATATTTTTATTTTCTTTTTTCTTTTTTTTATTTTTACATATACATGTGTTAATTAGGTTTCCACTTTTTGCTTTCATATTTTTATTTTATTGAGCACAGAATACTAAGGTGTCATAAAAGTCCTTTCTCTCAATGTGTGCCTGTTAAATGTCTTGTAAAGTCAGGGGTTTGGAAGCGTGACTAGGAGGCTGGATAAGCTGGGGCTGTGCATTTCACTAGAGAGCAAGCCATCTGAAAGCAGGCCTAGGCATCTCTGTTTGTTTTTATTTATTTACTTATTCATTACTTTACAATTAAAAGCCAGATATCTTTTTAAAAGATAACACTTACAATAAGTGAATTACGTCATGAAGAAATATCAAAATAAAGTTGATGAGTAAGGAGGCACATCCAAAGTTCAAGCATAGGAAGCTTAACATAGAGGGTTTTATTTAGTTTCTAATGTACCAGGAAAGAAAAACATACATATAAAAATTATTTTATAAGTGAAAGATTCGGTCAGAAAAAAAAGTTCACATGTTCGCTTTTGTCCAAAACAATTTTCTTTCATGGGCTTTGTAGAGGATATTTAGTCTTTTGCCATATCCGGGCTGTGGCAAGGGCCGAGATAGCTGGGGTCCCAAAAAAATAGCCAGGTGTTGTGGTGGGCACCTGTAGTCCCAGCTTGTTGGGAGGCTGAAGCAAGAGAATCGCTTAAGCCCAAGAGTTTGAGGTTGAGTGAGCTGTGACTCAATGGCATTCTACCAAAGGCAGCATAGTGAGACTCTGTCTCAAAAAAAAAAAAAAAAAAGTTAATTTATAAGAAATAGAGATAGAAGAGCAGGAAACTCTCCACAAAAATGATGCAGTCAGCAAAATCAAGTATGAGAAGAACTCTACAGGACAAATCTCTCCTTTCTTCAATAAATAAAATCCAAAAAAAACAGTTGGAGAAGTTTCTTAAAAGTTAAAAGAGATTTAAAAACACATCGACCATTGCAAAGTATGTTTTTTTCCCAGATTCCAATAAAAACAAATTGTATAACAAAATTTATAATATTTATGAAAGAATCAAAAGTTCAAACGCTGGATATTGACAACGTTAAGAAATTTATAAATTTCTTAGTTGTGGTAATGATAAAATGATGTTGTTAAAAAAAAACAGTCCTGGGCAGTGCCTTTGGCTCAAGGAGTAGGGCACTGGCCCCATATACCGGAGGTGGCAGGTTCAAACCCAGCCTTGGCCAAAAACTGCAAAAAAAAAAAAAAATAGTCCTGATTGTTTTTTGGGTTTTTTTTGCAGGTAAAAAGATGGGGATATCTAAGATTTGTCCCACAATAATGCAGGACAGGGGAAGTGAGTAAGTGTGATAACAGGGCATGATTAGCTGGGAGATGATGATTATTAGAACTGAGTTATTGGCATGTAGAGAGATCAGGGTTTCATTGTAATATTTTGTTTATTTTTTGTATTTTTGAAGTTTTCTATAGTTTTTTTATGAAGTTTTTTTAAATTAATTTTTAAAAGTTGAGTATTATGGTAAGTTTGAGTGTGGTTGCAAACTCTAAACTGATTTGAAAATTAGGTTACAATATGATTCTAAATTCAAGGTCATTAACTTCCTCCTTTAGCTTTTGGAGTTATTGGTATAGTTACAGTGAACATCACTTATATTTCCCAGGAATATTGCAGACCAGAAAGTATGATTGATACCCTTTGGTTATTTAAGAAATCTCAGCAAGCTAAGAAGGCCTTCTTTTAGAAAAACAATCTCCAAATAATACCTAAGACATTTTATTAAACAAAGAAGAACTTTTGATTAGGATGTTAAACATGAAAAGCCCTATTTCAAATGAAAAAACTAGTTTATTATATCTCAAAGGAGAAGGGGAATAAAATCAAAATGTGCACCTTAGCTATCAACATAGTTTTGAGTATTATCTGTAGGCTGTTTATGCCAGTAGCAAAGAAGTTTAGAGAGCAAGGGGCTGTGAAATCACAAAACGCATTTCCCACAGCTTTCTTGAGAATTTAATATTTTTCCTGGCAAAAAGTGGTCCAAAGCCTGGAAGAAATGGTATTCGGTTGGTGCAAGGTGGATGACAGAGAGTTTCCAAGTCCAGCTTTGATAGTTTGAGCAGCCTTGTTTGTATGACATGTGGTTGAGTGCTGTTTTGCAAGAGGATTGGCCTGTTGCTGTTGACCAATGTCAGCTGCTTAATCCCATGTGTCCTCAACATTTTGTCCAACTGGCTGCAGTAGACATCTACTGTAATCGATTGACCAGATTTCATGAAGTTGTGGTGGATAATATCAGGACTGGACCACTAAAAAGACCCCATTAGCTTTTGTTGATGGACATTCACTTTTAGACTGCATTTCAGCATTTCATCTTTTTTTTTTTTAATTGAGACAGAGCCTTAAGCTATCCCCCTGGATAGAGTGCAATGGCATCTCAGCTCACAACAACCTCCAATTCCTGAGCTCAAGCGAGTCTCCTGCCTCCGCCTCCCAAGCAGCTGGGACTACAGGCGCCCGCCACAACGCCTGGCTGTTTTTTGGTTGCAGCCGTCCTTGTTGTTTTGTTTGGCAGGCCCGGGCTGGATTCAAACCCTCCAGCTCAGGTATATGTAGCTGGCGCCTTAGCCCACTGAGCCACAGGCTCCGAGCCTTAGCATTTCATCTTTATCCAACTATTGTGCAGAATGTTTGCAATTTTGAAAAGAATCCATTTTTCATCATATATATCAATATGGTATATAAATGGTTCACCTTTATGTTGTGACAGCAAAGGAAGGTAAGCTTTCAAGATGGTTTCTCTTCTGACACTTGGTTAATACATATGGCACCCAACTATCCACCTTCTGTATCTTGCCAATTTGTTGCAAATGGTCCAGTATTGTTGGAATAATAACATCAAATCTTGATGCTAATTTACACATATGTTGAGATGGATTTGCTTCCTCGACAGCTCTCAGTTCATCATTGTCCATCTTGGTCTCACATCACCCATCTGGCTCATTTCATTTTCAAGATGAAAATGATCAAAAAAAGAACTTCTAAATTCAACAACAGTCTGTGTGTTCTGTTCTTAACATATCCTTCCCAAACATTTTGTTAGTATTTCAAGTTGTCTGTGGCACATTGCTTCCATAATAGTGCTCATATTCACAAATAACACAGTTTTTTGACTTATCCAAGATATCAAAAATATTACTCTAAAACAATTTTTTTTTTTTTTTGAGGCCAGGCATGGTGGCTCACACTTATAATCCTAGCACTCTGGGAGGCTGAGGAGGGTGGATTGCCAGACCTCACTGGTTCGAGACCTGCCTAACGGAGAGCAAGACCCTGTCTCTAAAAAAAGAAATAATAATAATAAAATAGCGGGGGGTTGTGGTGGGTACAATAGTCCCAGCTACTTGAGAGGCTAAGGGAAGAGAATCACTTGAGCTCAAGAATTTGAGGTCGCTGTGATCTATGACATCATGAGACTCTACCAAGAGTGACAAAGTAAGACTGTCTCAAAAAAAAATTTATTTTTGGAAAAATAATCACAAGCCAAAGAGTAGATTTAAAAGAATGAGATGTACCTTCACTTCAAACTTAGTACTTAAGGAAATCAGATGTTTAATATTGAATAATCTTCTAAACTTAAAGATTTAGAACTAAGAATAGGAATTTTAAGAAAGTCAGATATTAATATTGATATTTTATTATAGAGAAACTTGGGACTATTTCATACTTTAAGTATTGTTTAAGAAAATCAGGCCAAAATAAAAGGTAAATTTATAATTCCAGTTGCCATCTTTTTTTTTTTCCAGTTGCCATCTTAACTGTGTAATTGATTCGTACTTGTAATGTTAGTTCACATCTCACTAACTCAACATTCATTTTGGACATTTTAAGAGAATTTGGGGTTCCCCATGTTGGTAATTTAATTAGTAAGAAAATTTGACAATCACTTATTTTTGAGGAACTTCTGTAAGAAATAGCATGTGTTCAATTGATACATTCAGTTTAAAACTTTGGAAGCTGTTTAAACAACTTTCTTAGTCAGGCACAGAGGCTCACACCTGTAATCCTAGCACGGTCGGAGGTTGAGGTGGGTGGGTTGCTTGAGCTCAGGATTTGAAGACCAGCCTGAGCAAGTGAAGATTCAATCTCTACTAAAAATGGAAAAACTAGCCTGTTGTGGGACCACTGTAGCCCCAGCCACTTGGGAGGCTGAGGCATGAGACGCGCCTAAGCCCAAGAGTTTGAAGTTGCTGTGAGCTATCATGCCACAGCACTCTACCCGGGGAGACAGAGTGAGACTGTCTCAAGAATAAATAAATAAACAACTTTCGGAAATGAGATCAAATATTAATCAATTTCCCTAATATAATTGTTGCTACGTGTGCTAAACTTATAGATTTACATGTAGAAATTATGTTTAAGGAAATCTGCATTTTAAACTTTCTAACTTTAATAGTTCCTGTATTAATTTAAAAACCAAAATAACGATTCATAGGTGGTTACATTATTTAAGAAGTTAGGTGGGTTTTTCTGTGTACAAAACTCACCCATTTCGGACTTACGAAAACACAGAAACACGAAACCCACAACGTCACATTTTTAACAAATTACTTGTGCTCATAGAAAATGTGTAATGCAATGAATAGGACTGGATTTGGGGAGCCCAGGTAGGAGGGGCGGTCTCCTGAAATGTCACTTTCTCCGCAGCTGTCAGAAAAGGCCAGGGCAGGGCGCCGGCGGGGAGGGCTCGGCATTAACATATTTCCTAGACGCTTCATCTCCTTGGTCCTGCGTAATGGACGCTCCCAGCTCCCTGCGGACGCGGAGCGCATCAGGCCAGAAGCAGATTAAAGCTCACACACTTCAAATTGGCGGCTTGCCGCAGCTTGCCAGAAGGCTGGAGTTCGGCGCAGCTTTAATAGAGAAGTCCCCAAGCCGCCTTCTCCCCATGTCTCCCCTTGCCATCCTTTGGACAGGCGCTCGCATCCCGGGCGGAGCGCAGGCCGCCTCCCGCCCCGCGGATGGTCTGGGCGCACGGCCTGGGTCTCGGGCTCCCAGCGCGGCTGGAGGGACGGGGCGCTCTGAGCACCCACGCCCCACGCCTCAAACGTCCCCACCTCCCCCCAGCCCTAGCCGATGGCGCTGCAAAGCGAACTGTCAGCACCGACTGATTTATAAGACCGATTTACCTTCTGGAGAGTGTAATTATGTTCATAGTTAAGAATTAATCAGGTGAGAGAATTACGGAATAATCATTCTCCGGACTTTGAAGGACACGCTAAGTGGAGCCCCGTGAGCGCAGCTGCAGAGCCCGCTCGCGGGGAGTCACAGGGGCAGGGTTCCCAGCCAGCTGTCTGCCTCTGTAAAAAGACAGAACGAGAATTCGCGCTGAGTCTCTCCAGGATAATTCCTCGTCACCCTGCTTAAAAGGTGGGGAGAAGGAGGTTTCGTGAAAGAAGGAATTGGTAGAGACCGGATTATCTCCGAATAAGGATTTGGCTGTTGTTTCCCGCTAAAAAAAATTATTAGCCGAATGGCTTTGTGCAACAGTCGGCATTGCAGAAACATTTTCCTTATCGTTTTTTGGCTAAAGTTTCCCCGTCACTCCCAGTGGTGTGGGCGAACAGCTTTCACATCTCAGGATTCTGTTCTTTTGAGATGTGGACGGTTCTGTTTGCCTTGTGTTTTTCCTCTTCCTAGCGGGCCGGGAACTTGGTCAATTCATTTAGTTTATTTCTGAAAATGTCTCACGATCCTCGTCCCCACACATCTCTTTCAAAACTGGACTATTTTGCATTATCTCTGAGAAGAATTTCTAAGAGTCCCTTGCAGTCCAGACACAGATTCCTTTACGATTAAATTTTGAAGGAAAATGGCTGCAGTAGAAGCAAAGACTGGCCCAGACTGAGTGACATTACTACAGGATGCGAACACTGTCACCCCATTTCCTTGACAAGATGCCATAATTTCAACACTATGCTTTAGATTTGGGAGGAAAGGAGGGGTGCTGTTTGGTGAGCCATCCAGCTGCGTACACACAGCTGCGAACGAGGTGGAAAACAGACTTTAAGGTCAGCTTTCTTCAGCCCTCTCCCTGCACCACCTGGGTCTTTCTCCCCATTCACTTATCCCCGGATGCCTGCTAAGGATCCTCCTCTATCTCAGATTCTGGGGAGTCTCTGTTGGACCACCTATTTTTTTCTCCTTTTCCCTCATGGCCTCAAATCTTGAATCCTCTTTCATCCCGTCTTTAGGAACCCCCTTTTCTGTTAGCTAGTTCTCAGGTCTTAAGCTATAGCAGAAGTTAGATCCCAGGAGTAGAGAAAGGAAAGGAAAATGAGGCAATTTCACGTGGTTACCCCTGAGTGTGCGGAATTGTTAAAATAGTCAGGCCTTCCAGAAATCAAATCGACAACCGTGAGGGTTTCTCCTCTGCTTTTTACTGTGAAAGTGACTATTTGAGTAAGAGAAAAGAGGAGGAAATCTTCCCAACCTGTAGGCATGAATAAAAGAAACAAACAAAAACCTCTTTACAATCTCTTTACACCGCAGGGAATGGATCTTACTTGGTGGGTACTCCAGTTCGCTGCTGGGGCCACAGGACGTAGAGGCCGCGCCGATCTCGGGTTTCTCGGTAGGATTGGTGGAAAACCCATTGCCCCTGCTTGCTTTCTGTTGAGCCATACTGGTACTCTGCTCTGCACCCTACCAAGTGCCATGCTTGCCCCAAATCTCACCCTGCCACACGGTCTACAGAGATCCCAGGCTAGAGGAAGTTGAAAAGAAGATGCTCTTCGCAGGGAAGCTAGCGACCAAAGATAAGTCAGTAACTCTTGGGGATGTAGAACTATGAAGAATTATTTCAGCCTCGTAACCCTTGCCCATTCCTATCGCTATTCCAACAATCAGTCTGTCATTGACCTTTCCATTTATCCCTACTGCTCTTTCTAAGCAGGTAGGCAGCTGTACTCTTAATTAATTGGCATAGTGGGAAGGAGAAAACAGCTTTTGACAGGGAGCCAGGAGATGGATTGTAGTTTTGGCTCTACTCCACAACAGCTGGCTGGCCTCGGGCCTGTCATTTGCTTCTTTGCACCAGGGTTTCTGCAGATGCATAGTGAGGCAACCGGACTGGGCCAGTGTTTCCACAGAGTGTGACTGTCAAGAGAGGGCAGGCTTGGGGAGCACTGGACACTGTCCTCTCTCCTCTCAGGGACTAACCATGCACATGGACATCCAATTACAGAGAAATATTTTATACTTGGTTTAACCAAGGGTCTCCCCATCTATTTGACCAGAGAACACCAATTTTTTTTCCTTGGTCCTTCCTTCCTACCTGCTTCACTTCTTTTCTTTTTATTTTCTGTATATGGTTTTTAATACAAAGCAGATCCAGGATTTTATGGAATTCACTATGGGAAAGATAGCACTAAATGACTTTCTTTAGGTCTGTTTGTTAGTTTATTTTGCTTGTAAGTGTGGAATCAGATCTACTCAAAGAGTGTTACAATACGGATACCATGATATATTGTTTTAATTATTGCTTAATTATTACCTAATCAAACTTCCTGAGCACTAATGAAATATGGACCAAAACAAATAAGTTAAAATGTATTTTTAGCCCAAGAGAGTATCACTATACTTACTTAGCACTCTTGGGAAGTAAAGTGATCTGTATTTAAAAAAAAAAAAAATATATATATATATATATATATACATAATTCCAGTATTTTATTTTCGCTATTAATTTATTCACTCATTCAAATAACATAGGAGTTCTTAACATTTGTTTTGTGTAAACCCCATTGGCTGTCTGGAGAATCTTTCTCAAAACAATTTTATTAAGTACCAAAAAACACATAAAATTATACAAGAGAATTATTATGAGTGCATAAAATGACAAGATCTAGCAGTGGGTCTAATAATTGCTGTAATTTTAAAGTACTGATGAGTGCAAATTTCTGTAACAATTGTAATGTCAAAAATGTGACAGATGTGTAAAGATTCATAATAGCTTGGTATTTGTTGCAGATTATACTTTCCAAAAATAGCCATAGAGATGTGTATGAAAATCCTTCCAATGCCAGCCCCCAGTTATCAAGTCATCCTCAGCCAGTGACTCTTCTGAGACCACAGATGTCGTGAGGCAAAGATAAGCCTTCTTCATTGTCCTCTGTCCAAATTCCTGACCCAGAGAGCAAGTGAGTATAATGAAATTTTACTTTATGACACTAAATTTGTCATGCAGCAATAAAGGTCATAAAATTACCATAATAAAGTACACATAAGTCCTAAGAAAAGGGCTTCTCCCTGGAGTTTCTGTGCCAAGATCCTGAGAAGGAAAGTCCAGTTTTCTGATTTGGGCAAATGAATGGATGGTGTTATAATTCAGTGAGGTGAAGAATATAGGATTAAATTAAATGTTGGGTTATTGAAGGGTAGAGATTATGAGATTTGTGTAGGTACATTTTGCATTTTGTTTTTGGCAGTTTTTGGCTGGGGCTGGGTTTGACCCCACCACCTCCAGTATATGGGGCCAGCACCTTACTCCTTTGAGCCACAGGTGCTGCCTACCTTTAGCATTTTCGATGCTTTTGGGCAGTCAAGTGATAGAAACACAGATCAGGGCCTCAGATTAAAATTCTGGATTTGGAATAAGGCTTGAGGACATCCTTGTGGGCCTGGGCAGGTAAAACCACCAGCTTGGTAAATTTCACATAGCATCTAGAGCAGTGGTTCTCAACCTGTGGGTTGCAACCCCCCCCTTTTTATTAAATCATAGCTGTGTACATTAATGCAATCACAGGATACAATGTGCTGGTTTTATATACAATTTGTAATATTCATGGCATTCTTAGTTATTGTGCTAAGACACTTATATTCTACATTTAGAATATTTCAGATGTACCCTTGTAAGATGCAGGGTGGAGGGGTGGAGGGAGGGTAATCGGTGGGACCACACCTACGGTTCAACCCATTTTTAGCAAGAAAATACATTACAGCATTAGGGAGGTTGAAAACCACTGAAAAAGTGACGATCGTAAACCTGGGAGAAACAAAATGTTATAGGTAGAAGAAACTGTGGAAGGAAAATGAGGTGTGGTCAGTGTGGGAAAGTGACAACTGTAAGAAAGTGATGTCGTGAAAGCAAAAGGCATTTTCCAGGCTACGTATGCCTTCTCCTTCACAGATATTTACGTTTATTTTTTCTCTAGTGGATCCCCACAATGAGAACGCCTTATTATGTGCCTTTTAAGCATGCAAATGTTTTTAATGGGCAGAAAAAATAAAGATTGAGACTTTCAGCCATGTTAAAATAGGTAAGATATGATAACACTCTGTTGGCTCTGGTAATTCAGAGAAAATAATTCCAAATCATGTACCATTTTCCCTTCTAAGAATACACAGAAAGTTTAAATTTTTATGTTTACTTGGTTAGTTTCAGCATTACAAGGTAGGCAGCCTTACAATTCAATTCTGCCTTCTGAGGCACTTCCTGTAGAGTCAGGATGGTTTTCTTGTTAAAGACCTCCCGTCGGTCTGTGGTTGACCACTTTGTGGTCCTCTCTCTCAGGGGCTCTTGTGGTTTGTGGTCTTCCCACACTATGATTTCTTCCCTAATTAGTGGTTTCACGGTCTTCTCTCTCCGGGCAGCCCTTCCAGCCTTCACTGGGTCTGTTCAAGCGTCTACAACTCTCTGTGTTCTACCTGGGCTGCTGTTGGCTGCCTCGGTTGCTTTTCCTTTATTCCATGCAAGTAATATGTTAGTGTTCCATTGCAGCTGTAACAAGAGACCTTGAATTTAATGGCTTAAGATGACACAAATATAATAATTTACAATTCTGGAATTGAGAAATTTGTAACTGGTTTTATGAAGTAAAGTTAAGGTGTTTGTGGGGTTGTGTGCTTTTCTGAAACCATAGGGTGAGTGTCTGTTCCGTAGCCATTACAGTTCCTACAGGCCACCATGTTGCACGGTTTCTCCTTTCTCCTGTATCTTCAAAGCCAGCACTGGTGACTTTTCATGCTGCTCTCTCTCTAGTTCCCCCATATCTGTCTCCCTCTGCCACTTACACACTGAAATTACATTGGTCCCACCTGAATAATCTGGGGTAATCTGTCCATCTTAAGGTTAGCTGATTAGAAACCTTGATTCCATTTGTCATATTAATTCCCCTGTGCCAAGTACCATAGCATATTCACAGGGTATAAAAATTAAGATGTGGACATCTTTGGGGGACTATTATTCTGCTGACAAGACCTAGGAAAAGAGCAAAATTTTCTTGAAAAATAACACCAATGCACCTTGTGTCAGAAAACTATAATCTTGGTGGTAGCTGTTTTTACTAGATTGGGTGGCATTTTCTCTTCAAACGTAAAGTTTGCTTTGAATTTGCTGACACCTGACCTTAGTGTTAGGGAGACAGAGGTTACTTTCTATCGATTTTCATACTGGCCCAATTTCTGAATAGTATTTTGCACTTTCACAGTAGTACATGCATTATTTGCAATATTCAACCAATAAATAACAAATTAATGGTAGACAGCGGTGCTCCAAAGGCCTCTATAATGTCTACTTTGTGGCAATTTGAAGTAGACATACCCCAGTTGTTAGGTACAAAGGTCACCCCAGGAACTTCAGGTTGAGTCTAAATTATCGTCCACTTTCTCAGAGAAGCGTCCATCCAGATGGATCTTGTATTTATTAATTCAGCAGAGGCAGGAATAAGAGTTTCTTAATCTATGGAATTGAATCAACTATTTAACTTTCTAATCTTGAGGGTAGAAATTGTGATTTGTTTACCTTTGTTTTGGAGTCTTGAGGTGGGTCCTAATTAAGTTTGTGATTTGAAAGGGTAGAAGGAGGATTAGTTGGGAAAGTCGTAGGGTTCACTAAAGTGACCCTTGAAGGGACGACTCCTTGATAAACCTTTGACCTTTGCAAGTTCAGGATCTTCCAACAGCTGGATCAGACTTAGGTAGTCACAGGGCTAGACACGAGCTGTAGCTCTCCTCCTCCTGAGTGGTCTGCGGCCTTGATAACAATGTGAGTGTGGGAACATGTGAATTAAATGTGGCTAAATCTCATCACGTTAAATATAAATGGCACTGCATTGTGTAAAATGCTAGTTTTGAATCAGACAGAGCAGGTTTGAGGCATCTATTAGACTCTGCCATCTTATTGTCTCTGTGCTGCAGGGCTGGCCTCAGGCTTGGCGGATCTGCTGCGTTTGATCTGAGCCCCAAGGAGTCTGAAGCCTGACTATGTCTGCTTTTCCTTCTTTTTCCCTCTCCTGGGCATCAAAATTTTTATTATTTTTATTATAAACCCCTTCTTGGTACCACTCTTCCACATTTGCTCCCTTTATCTCATCTTAACCAGTATATATTCTCCCCCATCACACACACACCCAGAGTTTATGATTTGGCAAAGGTTTACTACAGAAGCAAGGATATTCCTAAGTGTAAGAAGCATAGAATATCAGTTCCAGAAAGGTCTAGCTGGGGTGCATCGACATTTACTTTTTTCAGATGTCTTAAAGTTGTAAGGCAAACTTTACAGTCTCTAGGGGTTATTAGTTTTATAGTGGTTAGGTTATAATGTGATAAGTTATTTTAAACATTTTAAGTTTAAGACAGACTGAAATATAATATGCAATGGGAATAAATACTCAACTCATTTTTAAGAAAATAAGACCTTGGCAGATGTTTTGACAGTCTTCAGAAGGGTTTAACTTCCTCTTTACTTTAGAGATAGATCTAAATTTTGAGAGCATAGATCTAAATTTCTCATTTTACTGAGCTGGAAATTCAAGTGCAATGTGGGATCAAGCCGGTCTCCTGGCCCAGCCCAGGATCTCCCCCTCTGAAGCACACTGCTCAGCACTGGAGAGGGAAAGGAACACTTCACTTTCCTCTTCAAGGTCCCCATTGTGTTCTGCGGAGTGACCTACCTGATCCCTCGCATGATTAATGTGGTTTCTGAAGCATGAGATCTGATTATGACCCCATGTTGTTCTATTTAATTATGAATCTCATTACGGCCTTGGCCGTAACACCACGCAGCCCTCCTTGCAGTCACCTTTGCTGATCTGACTGCCTGAAGGTTCATCTTTATGATTTACTCTAAATTGTTTTAGAATCACAGACGTTCAGAGCTGGAAGGGAGGTTAGAGATCATGAAGTTCAATCTCTTCATTTTATAGATAAAATTAGAGAGGCCCCAAAGAGAATAAGTCATCTTTGAAAGGTCACTCAGTGGATATGGGACAGGAACGTGGGGTGCCTGGTTCCCCAGGTCAGGTGTGGCCTACCACACCGCCCTGCGGCAGACACTTCATTACACGTCTCTTCCGTCCCTTGCTTTGTATTATGTAACATCTTCACGCCATGCATAGGTTATCCAGCACCATCTTTTTCAATATTACGTTAGTCACAAATTATATCAGAGAGCAGAGCTCCTTGAGTTTTGAGGCAGAGTATGCTGGGTCAGATTATTCACCTTTCTGGGCCTTGGTTTTAGTTTAGTTTCATAGTTACAGGACAACCTGCTCCCTCTGAAGAAAGAGGTGAAGCTAGCTAAATATAAGTATTGTCAGATAAAAACAAATCAATACTTAGGTAAGGAGAGACTTTATTCAAAAAGACTATTGCAGTATAGGGGAGAGAGACTTCTGCAATAGTGGGAGGGTGTTATTGTGATGGGAAAAATGTTTGGACCCTAAGATCTCTATGCATCTTGAAAGTCATGTGGAAAAGGACACTAAGGGTAGAAATAACTGGGTGTGGGGTAACGGATGAATGGGTAGTGTGATTACACATTTGGTCAGAAATTCTTCCTTCCTTTCTTTCTTTCTTTCTTTCTTTCTTTCTTTCTTTCTTTCTTTCTTTCTTTCTTTCTTTCTGTCTCTCTCTCTCTCTCTCTCTCTCTCTCTCTCTCTCTCTCTCTCTCTCTTTCCTTCTTTCTTTCTTTTTGTGGTTGGCAGATTTTTTATGGTGGGCTATTCCACATTCCCAAATAAGCTCAGACTGAGGCAGGTCCAAGTTTAAGGTCCTGTGAAGAGGGGAAAAGCCTGGAAGTTTGGACAAGTCAAGTTATAAGTTTTGTCCTAATTGGTTGTGGGGTGGTGGTGTGTGGATAAACAATTCAAGTAATTTATGAGACAAAGAATGGGAACTTGGAAGGTCTTTGTCTAATCTTATCATAGGTAACAAGATGTTCATCTGTGAGAGTCTTATCTAACTCAGACATGGAGGGCTATTTCTTTACAATAAGCCATTTCATGAGGACACTTCTATCAAGCCCCAGGATCACAGACTTGGGTAAAATTCAACATTGTCAGTGCTTAGTAATATCTGTATCTGTACCTTATTAAAGTTTTCTCCTATCACATGCTTAACTTTCTGACTATCTCCTCTTTTGCACAGGAGAAGTTGCAGAGGGTCTTCCATTATATCTGACAAAGTTAACTTATTAATCAGCACTTGACAGATTTTTCTTTGCCTTCTTAAAACAGGGTTAAACACCCACTTATTCCATAGAGTCTGTAATAAGGGCATAGGAGTCATCACTACTCTTCTTCTCTTTATAAGCACTGAATAATGCTTAGCACTGAATGAAGTGGGTAGACTCTCAGGGCATGAGCTTTTGGCTCTGGAAAGTACAGTGTGCCCTTGAGTTGGCTTAGAAACAGACCAGCTATGAATAACAATTCATAAGATCATATGAGTCCTCTTGTAAGTGCCGTGTATTAAACCCTATTTAATGTGAGGCTACAGAGTTCTTTGCAGGCAATTTCAGGAAGGGAGGGTAGACGGCAGCAGTGATTCTAGTTCCCCAAAAGTTCTTCACCAGCCAAGAGGGGAGGCTTAAAGCTTTTCATTGTTTTTAAACCTGCTCCTGAGAATTACATGAGAACTTGCCAGCTATGTGAAAGACTGGACCATTTGCTATGATGCTAAAAATCTACAAAGAGGCAAAGTGACTGCTGGAGGTCAGAATATAAGACAGTTCGTTCCATCTTTGATCAAATCAGCCTTTGCAGTTGCTAAACCTCAAGGTCAGTAAGTAGTGTGCAAACTTAGTGACTCAATCGAGGTAAGCAGCAAAGTTCAGCAGGAGCTGACTTTTTGCTCCTCCATTCACAAAGGAAAAAAAGCAGGTTTTTCTTTTCTTTTAGTCTCTCTGTGATTCCATTTTAAAATAGTAAATCTCTGCAGCCAAAGATAACCCAGAGATACCAATAATGAAAGTCGAACTTGTTCTGACTCTGTATCTTTTGGCCAGGGATCTCATATCATCTCTCTAAATTCCTGGATAGTACAGAAGCACAGGCTGGGTCTTTTGGCGGGACCCGTCTTACTTGGATGGGAAATAGGTCATTGCCTATTGCAGGCTGGATTGAAGGCCCTGGGAATTGCTCTTTCTAATGCTTACCTGCAATTCCACCAGGGCATTTATTCTTTTGAGAACATCCCATAGTAAGATGCAAAGTAGCTTGAGGGAAGGAGGGAGGTGAGAGAAAATAACCTATCACGACTTTAACTGGATTCACTCCTTTGGAGGTTTGGATTCTGAAAGGGTGGAGGGGACTTTTTAGGCTCAGTAGCAGCACTGAGTGGCCAGGTTGGTTGCCTGGGAAATGTTACAGGGCAATGAGGTGGAGATTCTCGGCTTCCTCTGCCCTTTCCTCCCAGCTCTTTTTCCAGATATATCTCTGCACTCCAGAGGAAGGGGAGCTCCTCTCCATGTTTGCCAGGCTGATGTTTCTCCCTGCCCGGTGCAGCACGGATTCTTCTCTGATGCCCTTCTGCATCCTCGTTATCTCGCTTCCCTGTATACTCACTTTCTTCCTCTCCATTGATGCCTTCTCTTCAGCCTACAAATTAGCACAGATGTGGCCCTTCTCAAAATGTAAAAAAAGTTAAATAATTAAAACAAATTCCATCACTTCTCGGCCTTTCGGCTAAGATCAAGTGTAAAACAAATTCCCAAATCTTGAAACAAGAAGAGCAAAACACCTTCCCTCAAATTTCAGAGCCTTATGTCCTAGTTGCCATCCTGCTGACCTTCACAGATAAGATCCTTAAAAGATTCTTAAGAACTGCTTTGTACTATAAATTGTCCCAAACCTAACTAGGGCTCAAGCAAAGAAAGGATTATTCTTTTCACATTAAAAAAAAGTCTGGAGTTCTGCCAGGGTGCAGTGGCTTGTGTCTCTTGCCTATGATCCCAGTACCTTTGGAGGCTGATCACTTCAGGCCACAAGTTCAAGAGCAGCCTGGGCAAAAGGATAAGACTCTGTGTATCTTTTATATAAAAGGATAAGACTCTTTTATAAAGAATAAAAAAAAATAATCAGGTGTGGTGCTATGCACCTGTAATCTCAGATACCAGAAAGGATCCCTTGAGCCCAGGAATTTGGGGCTGTAGTGAGCTATGTCTGACATGGACTACTGTGTAGTCTGGGTGACAGAGCAAGATCCTATCTCAAAAAAAAACAAAACAAAAAACTGGAGTTAGATATTTGCCAGTTTTGGCCATTGGTGTCCTTAAGGATTTATACTCTTCTCCATTTTATAATTTTACCAACCTCAAAATAAGGCTTTTTTCATCTGTGGGTTTTTTATCTCATGATGCCAGGGCAGCTGCTGCAGCATTACATCACAACTGAATCCAACTGAATTACATCATCCCTGATGCACCCAGGGAACCGGCCAGGGCTCTTCACTCTGGACCTTGTCCTGCTTCCCTTTCAGGGACTGTCTTTATCTTAGGGAAAAAAAATGTCTTCCCTTAAGACCCACAGCAGATTTCTCTGTAGGGTTCATTGTCCCTAAATAGTGATTTGTATTTGCACAAGCGAAAGAGGAGAACCTAGCTGAGAAAGAGATTGAAAATAGTTTTAGCAATGGTGTCAACCTCAGCATCTCTGCATCCTCACTCACTAGCATCAGTCCCCAGGACTCCACGACCTATGATGGGCATTGGTATCCTCCAGAGGATATGTCCAATGAGCATTCTTTAGCCTGTGTGCTTTGAAGGCCCTGTGGTGTTCTCACTGGCGGTGACACCTTGGTGAGCTCTCAAGTTTCACCTCTTGTATCTCTGGTTACTTTTTCTCTGTGTTTCTTGATTTTTCTCTTCCTCCACTGACCTACTCAATAGCAATTTCCTGAAGTTTTCTTTTCTGCCCCCTCTTTTCTTCTTTCTGTACAATCTATACAAACTATCTTACATATGTCTAAGCTCAGCCTAAGCAGTAACGATGCCCAAATCTCCATTTTGCACTAGGATTTCCTTTTTTGGTCCAGATCTCCAAGTATAATTACCTACATCTGCCTGGATTTGTAAGCCTGACATAGTCTCCCCAAAACTCGTTATATTCCTTAGAAAACACTCCATTTCTTTCATTTTGCATTATTCTGAATCATACCCAATTAATTGCCTTTGTCACCTAATAAAAAGGAAAGAGTGGCACTCATGTCTTAGATGAGAATCTAAGTAGTGTGTTGCCTACTGACCAAACACTGTTTACACCCATTTCTTTCTTTTTTTCTCTTCACTTCTCCTGCCTTGCTTTAGACTTTTGTAATTTTTCACCTGCTTCACAGGCTTAATTTACTATTTAATTTTTTTTTCTAAAATTACCATTTACAATTTCTATGCTACATATTTCCATCAATATTTCCCCCCAAATTTGACTTTAATTGAACTACCTTGGTATATTTGTCACGGTCCTTTCCCTGTGGTCATACCTGACCTATAGAGGGGGAACCATGGAGGTCTGAGGGCTCAGGGACTCTCTTTCCTAATGTATTTCTCAGTGACTCGGGAAATACATTAGGGAAAGACACTTAGGAAGGAATGTCTTCTTCATTTCCTTGTGAACTGTAGTTGGGAATGGGTGTGTAGATTGGGCATGAAAAGTCTAGTGTAACACTCCTCTATCCTTAAGCCTTTGAATTCCTCCCTGTACTTTATGCCAGGGCAAACCAAGATCATTTAACAGAAAGTCATTACTAGGTCCAAGTTTCAGTTCACCAGCCAGCAAAGCTGTTAGAGCCACTGTCAGCCTATGAACTAACACCTTAAACCCATCGTCTCTGGTAAATACAAATATATCAATGAAGTCAATCACTTATAGCATTATCTTTTACTTTCCTTGGTCTAACATCCTTAGAATCTACCCACACACATACTCTTCAGGTTTCTGCCAATATATGTAATCAAAGTCTTTACATGAGTGGGTGAGTAAGCTATTTCTTCCTGGATCATATATATA
Organism: Arctocebus calabarensis; assembly: GCA_963573935.1. NCBI lineage: Eukaryota > Metazoa > Chordata > Mammalia > Primates > Lorisidae > Arctocebus > Arctocebus calabarensis. The sequence goes on along the minus strand of CAUYON010078290.1, from coordinate 2,598 downwards.
TATGGATCATATATATATATATATATATACACACACACACATATATATATGTATATACACACACATATATATATATATACACATATATATTGACTTTTTTCTAAAATTACTGTTTACATTTCTATGCCACATATTTCTATCAATATTTCTATCAATATTTTCCCTAATTATAAATATGAATTTATACATATTTATAAATATATAAATGTATATTTATAATATTTTGTATATGTATATACATATATATATATACATTTATACATATATACATATTAAATATATACATATATGTATATATGTATTTAGACCAAATCTTACTCTGTTGCCCTGGGTAGAGTGCCATGGAGTCATCATAGCTCACAGCAACATCAAATGCTTGGGCTTAAGCAATCTTCTTGCTTCAGTTTTTCTACTTTTAAGAGAGATAAGGTCTAACTTTTGCTCAGGTAGGCCTGAGTTCAAGCAATCCACCCACCTTGGTCTCCTAGAGTGCTAGGATTATGGGTGTGAGCCACCATACCAGGCCCTCCTAGATCATTTTATGTACTTGTCACCCGTGAGCAAACTGAGACTTCACCCCGGTTCTGGGCATAATGACAAGTGGGAAATATGTGGAGAGTTTTTAGGAAAATAAATATCCTGTTTGAAGGTATCTGACCCAGGTCAGATTGTCACAGAGTTTTCAAGCAGAGCAAAGCTAGTATTTAAAATAATATAGGACAATTACTTTTACTGGAAAAGGAAGCTCAAAGTGATTTGGGATTACAGAACGTAGTTTCATGGGGAACAACCATAAACCTCCAGTCAAACTTTTAAGGTTACCGGCTTTCCCCATCAATGTCCTGACGTAGAAATGTGTGAGATTGTAATTCAACTGTTGTCATAATTAAGAACAATAACCCTCCTGCACAGTTAAAAGTTACATTAGATTTTTAGCAATAGCAGCCAATAGTTATTATTAATAATAGACTCTGGTTCTCAAATGCTGATTTGAGCTGAGAATTAAAGGGCTCAAGATCATCATTTTCTTTATAACTCTCCAGTGCACTGAACAACATTCAGCCCACACCCTAATTCTTCAGTAATTTTCGGATTATTGTCATCAGGGTCAAATGCTGTAGCCATTTGGGCTCCAAAGGCACATGCTTCAGTTGACACCTCATCACAGTCAATCACAGGTGACAGCTTGATTAATTGTGATGCCACCACATGCCACAGATTCGTAACATCCACTTCCCATTTACAAGAAGCTCAGCATTTAGCTCAGGCTCAAAAGCATGACCGAACAATCCCAAAGTTACATATTTGTGGGTCTTATCTCCTGGAATCCCACTCAATATCAATTCTTAGACATTTAGGATCTATCTAATCAGAATACACAACACAGTGATTTGAACAGAAAAGTTCAATAGAAAGAATTAAAAAAAGTATTATTAACTTTAATAGGGGATTGGAGTTATGGACTAACAGTAACAGACAAAATAGAGAATAGCCACTACTCAGGGGATTAGAGCAGGGTGGCCACAAATCTAGAAGAGCTCCCCCGCCCCCACAACTGATACCCAGTCTTTATTGCAAGAGGGTGCGAATACGAGCCGCTGCATGGCAGAAGAGTTTGCTGAAGTGTTGACTTAGCAGGACTTTCTGGAAAGCCACTGTCTGGAGTACCTAGAAGGAAAGGTACAATAGAATCTGGGAGTAGAGCCCCTTCCTATCCATGGTTCCTCTAATGTCCTCTACTAAAAAGACAAAGTATCTCCTCAGTTGGAAATACAAAAATGTTTTAATGTCACAAACAATGCAATAAAGGGTGGATTTGGAGCGGAGTGGCAATAAACCAACTTGCTCATTTGGGCTGTCTCTTTCCAGATGAGCTTCAGAAGGCTGAGGATGACATGATAGTACGTGCACATGTCCAGCACACTAATCTTTTTGGAGTCTCCTAACCATGACATATCCTTCCCCCATCCTTTTGTATATAGTTTTCTCTCAATTGCTTTACTCCCAGATTATCTAGCTGTCTATTCTGTATCCTGCTGGGGTCTGCTAAAGGAATGTGTCCTCAAGAAAACCTTTTGATAAGTGCTGAATAGTTGTTGATGAATAACAGAGTTGAACAGCCCTCACGTCTGAAGTTAGCTGAGTGCCCCTCCTCTGTAAAGTCCTGCATATTCCCTTAGCACAGAATTAATCAAAGCACAGAGTGATGGCAGATTTTCTGTTCCTCTCTTGTGATACTGGTGTCAATAACTGGCTCTTGTTGATTTTTGTGGCTTTTATGCTTTACGTAGTATCTGAAACACAGTAAATACAATGGGTAACAAGATAATTGTAAAAAGGAGTTTTGCATTATTATTATTATTGTTTGTTTCAAAAAGAAAATTAAAAGCCTTGATGTAAATGCCTTTGCTTATTTATAGAAGATCAAACCTAAAGAAAGAATGATGAATTATTTACTTTCTTTTTTTTTATAATTTTATTGAATCATAATTCTGTACATTGGTGCAATCATAGGGCACGATTCATATACATTCAGAAATGTTTTGATCGTACTGTTACAGATAGCCTTCATGGCATTTTCTTGATCACTATATAAAG
>CAUYON010078289.1:0-15929 GCA_963573935.1 Arctocebus calabarensis | reverse complement strand
GCAGTCCCAGCTACTTGGGAGGCCGAGGCAGGAGACTCGCTTGAGCCCAGGAATTGGAGGTTGCTGTGAGCTGTAATGCCACGACACTCTACCCAGGGCGACAGCTTGAGGCTCTGTCTCAAAAAAAAAAAAAAAAAAAAGTGGTTTAAAGGTAAACTCCAGCCCCTGAATACTAAACACAATTAAACATGAATTATATAGCTTGGTGCTTGTAGCTCAGTGGCTAGGGCGTCAGCCACCTACACCAGAGCTGGCAGGTTTGAATCCAGCCCAGGCCTGTCAAACAACAATGACAACTGCAACCAAAAAATAGCCGGGAATTGTGGTGGGTGCCTATAATCCCAGCTACTTGGGAGACTGAGGAAAGACAATCTCTTAAGCCCAAGAGTACGAGGTTGCCGTGAGCTGTGACACCATATCACTCCACCCAGGGCCAAAAAAAAAAAAAAAAAAAAAAAAACCAACATGAATTACTATTCTTCTGATCAATCTGTATGAGACAAGGGAGTAGTCTGAAGTACTTGAGTTTCTTCCTAAATATAAATAAATTGATGTTAATTAAAACAATTTTTTGATAGCCATAGGTGACATTGGAACTCCATAATAAAGTTATTCTCTAATTTTTTGGGGTAGAATATTTTTATTACTTTGTACCTCTGTGACTAGTCACGCATGTCCTGATTGACATTTGCCACTTTTTAATGAAAAAGCATGAATTGCCTGATGTACATTTGGCTTCCACTGGATTATTTGAGCTGTGAGTCTGTAGTGACACCTAGTGGCAATACGGATGTAAGCATTAGAGAGCAAAATAACTCAATTTCAAGGGCCTTTGGGCATCATGCATTTGCCTTAATGGTCCATTTCTGTTACCTTTTTCATCCATTGGGATCTGTTGTTGTAAGGAAGTTAAAAGGATTTGCACTGTAGTTGCCACGTGATTAAAAATGAGAGTGCCTGTTCTTCTCATCACCTAAATAAGAATTGTTAAGGTTGGAGCTGATCTTCCAAGATAACTAATCTAATACCCACTTTCTTTTTTTTTTTTTTTTTAAAGAGATGGGGGTCAAGTTGAAGTCTTATTATGTTTCCTAGACTGGAATTGAACTCCTGGGCTTAAGTCAGCCTTCTATCTCAGCCTCCTGAGTAGCTGGAGCACAGGAATGTGCCACTGCACCCTAATCCACATTTTTAAGATGAAGAAACAAACTGAAGCTAAGAGAAAGCTACTGATGTGAATTCATACAATTCATAGAACTTAAACTTGAGTTTCTGCCATCTGATTCCCAAGCTCTTTCCCCTATTCAGTATTAAAACTTCTTTATTTGTATAAATTTATGGGACACGTGACTTTTTTACATGTACATGGTGATCAAACCAGTGTTTTTAAGGGTGTCTGTCACCCAAGTGCTATACAGCAATTGGGTTTTCTTTTTAGTTTGAGACCTTGATTTAGACAAAGGAGTAGATACTTCGTGTTGCTTCAGCAGAGTTAGTACTAATACATAAAGGCAGCTTTTCTTTCAATAACGTAGAGTTGGGTTTCAAAATAGAGCTATTGACAAATGCAATCAAATGCTTTATCTGTTAGACAGTGAACACCCATAAGTGAAGTGTATAAGCAGGCAAGAACTGTTAGGGATATCACAGAGAGGTTGCTTGCATTGAGGGACAGGGCAGGAAGATTACACTAGGACTTTTAATTCCTTTCTAAGACTCCGTGACTTTTCTCTAGCAAAGCAGGAAGCCTTTCTTTGTTTGAATTATCCTTATTTTCTAATGTATAGCAACATCTTTGGAAAGAAAGGTGAACTGATATTAAAAGAAATATTCATAGTCATTTTAGGGTTTGTGGCACATAGTTTGTTTAATCCAGATAGGATACATCAGGTACAGCAGTGGCACACGACTCAATACTGTAAATGATATACATGTTTTAACATATGCACTACAGTTTCAAAAGAAGACGACAGGAAACTCAAGAAATATTTTTCCATAGAAAGTTTTCACATGTTTATCTTCCTGCAGTTTTGTACAGTGTATTTCTTCTTTGCCAATATGCTGTTGGTAAGCAAAGCCCATTTATTATACGAAAATAGAAAAGAACACACTTGATGTTTTTCACAATAACATTAATGGGGGTGGGGGGTGACCTCTAAGGAAAACACTACATTGGAATGTCTGATTATCAAAAATATACCATCCCTCCCACCTCCCAGGTTTGTAAAATAGTCCATTGGTCCAAGGAGCCCCCAGGACTTGGATCAGTGCCCTACACTGGTTAGAGTGACATCATCCAGTGTAGTTAAGGAACCCGCTAAGATAAATGTCGTTCCCACACTTGATGAGAAAAAAACATAGAACATTCTGAATAGAAAACAAGACTCAAAAAGAACTTCTTTAAAGCTGTTTCGTTTTCTGATAGCCACTTTCTCTTAGTTTCAACAATTATCTTCATGATGCTGTTTGGGCTCCAAGGGTCATGGGTTGTAACAATGTTTTTCCTTCATCCAGTCATTTTTAAAGCTTTGCAAATAATGAGATTTCATTAGGAAATCAAAAAGGGATAATAAAAGTTTGTCACAGTTACCATGCCAACCAGTAGAGAAGGGAAGCTAATATTGCCTTAAATTAACAGCGTTGTGATCTCTCTGCCTTATAGTTACCTGGTAATTGAAGAGAGGGAGCCTGGATGACTGAAATTCGTTAATAACCTCAAGCAATAAGTGACATGATCCTGAACTGCAGGAATCATAATTTGAAAACTGGGTAAAGTCCTCAGCATACCTACCAGTTTACTTTTTTGTTAATTATGGATCAGTGTTAACTGTCCACTTTTATTTCTGCTCAAATTATGTGTAAACTACTGCATTCAACCATTATTGAACTATCTTGGTCTTTTGAAAGGGAGTCTATGCAGTTTATCCTGAGCTTGGCACCAGTTATTAAAATAGGGGATGAAGGAGAAGGAGTACAGAGTTTGCTTCTGGAGATCCTGGTTCAGGGTGGTTCTGAATGGAACGCTTCCTCCCCTGTTCACTACCCTTGAAATCCAGGTAGTGAAAAGATAAGCCTCAGAGCAATGCATCCTCCAATGATGTGGAAGAGACATCCCAGGACAAGATGTCTAGGTCCCCGACTGCAATCAGAGCTCTACCACTAACTCACCACATGAACTGGGTAAGTCATTCAGTTTTGCACCTATTTTTCTCCCTCTGAAGTGAGAATTTAGATCGTAGTAAGGAGCACAAGGACTAGAAGGAGTATGCTTGAAATGTCATTGTCCTAGTCTTTTCATCTGAGAAGAGATAATGCCTTGACTGAAAAAACTTTACTGTTTACCAATTTCAGACAGAATTGACAGTCCACTGCTGGTTTTACCCAGAGAATGGTGGTTTCCAAAGTATGGTTTGTATTAGCACAGTCAGATGCTTTCCAATGGTTGTGTCTAAGTGATATTAACATCTACATAAGACCATGCCTCCAATTATGGCATTGCTCTGAGAGGCAGCAGGCATGGTGGGAAAAGCATTATACTAACAGCCAGGGATTTGTGTTCTGGTCTTGGCTGTGTCATTACATAACTCTGTGTCCTTGAGCAAGCTATTTCACATCTCTGGGCCTCAACTTTCTATACTGTAGAAAGGATTAGATGGTTTTTTATCTCTTCTAGTTCTGGTCTACTCTTAATACTTTTTTCTAAGTTTCCATTCAAGTGACATTTGAATGTAGCTGTTGAGTTTGCTTTTCATCTCCCCCTTGCTCCCTACCCCTTAATTGAATGGGAGGGGGGGGGCTTGGGGAAATCTTTTATTATGGCGAAGTGGTTCATGAACTGTGAAAACTCAAGAGCCTTGTACCAGAAGGCCATTGGTCTCCAGAAAATCCTAACATCCTGGTTCTTTAGTCCCTGGCCAATGCGTTAGACCTACCAAACTCACTCAGCACACTCTGACCTCTGTTTATTTACCAACCCTTCGCTTGTGCAGATGTGCCATTTTCCTGGGTTGACATCTTTTTCTTGAGTTGACCAGAGGTGAGCTAGGTGCTTTATTCCTGACTAAGGCTACAATGGGGGATGGAGAAGAGGGAATGGTCTAATGGTCTTCTAGGAATTGGCATAATGTGGTATTTGAAAATGAAATTGAAGGAATATAAAACATTCAGTCCATTAGGGTCAAAAAGCTCCATGGGAAATGATATTTAAAATTTTTTTAAGTTTTGTGGGAACCACTAGAATGTTCCCTTGGTGCTCTACCAAACAGATCCTTGGTTGAATCAGTCACTATTCTAACCCTGTGATAACCTGTTCTTAAAATAAGCATAGGCAGTTTGTGTGTGTATGCAACCACACTCCTACTTGGCTCTTTATTGCTTTCTTCACTCAGATCTTATGATATATAACTTAGACATTCCTAACATTGTTCTATTACCCATTCTTCTAAGAGAAAAACCTTTTCTAGTCCTTAGTCTGCCATCTCAGAGGAGTCCAGCCTGGTCTTCTGAGATGAAAGGATTTAAGTGCATATTCCCTGTTGTGTTTAGTTTGGTTTCATGTGTATGCATACACACATATTCCACTGTAGTTGTATGGTGAAGCTTTTCTGCCTTCTTCGACCTTAAGCTCAGAGTGCAAGAATCAGCCCATTCCCACATTAATGGGAAATCCAGACCCAGAGATAAAATTCCAGTCAGCAGTCAGTGAGGGTCAGCATAAGGAGATGTATAAGGAAGGCTCCCCTCCTCTGCCTGCTCCCCACCTCTGCTTAGGGGCCACCTCGAAACCCATTGACTTTCCCTGCCTACAGGGTCAATTGAGCTGGGGTCACTGGGAAGCCCAGAGATGGTGTTTTTAGGGTCCTGGCTAGTGAAAGTCATTTAGATGGCTGTGGTGGGCAGAGAAGTTCTTGGCCTACATTTAAACAGCTAAAAACTAAGCTGTAGGGTGGATAAAGAGTTTCTGAGGAGCTCAACCATTTCAGAGCCCACAGAGTCTTCAGTAGAATAGTTTGGGATTCGGGAGGGTGGAAAGGGGCGTGTCACTAATCCTCAGGCCCACCTGCTTTGCATAAAGCAGAGAAGAATGGTTCAGATTCCAGAATTGCTGTTCCCAGCGCCAGCAGGGCGCAAGTCACTTGAACAGATATGTTGTCCAGGTTTTTCAAAAAATAATCTTCATTCCCTTATTTGCACAGAGGTATTCAGGTTTCTCCCCCATTTCAGCTGTCTTCAGCGAGGATCAGGCCTAAGGACTCCTCAGGCTTCAAGGCATCTTTCATATAGGGGAGAATCAACTAGAATCTTGAACTTGCTTTCACACTGTGGAGCAACCTTCATGAAGCACACAGGCTTAGCCTTCCACAGCCTCCATGCGGGCGCTGTCTTGGATCCCCTACCACTGCCCTCTCTGGAGGAACTGCTCATGGGGCCTCTTGGCAGAGCTCTGGATGGGCTTTGCGGTGAGTTCTGAAAGAAGGGGACATAGCAAGGTGCCATAGAGGCCCACTGCAGCCATGAGCCCAGGGTGCTTTGTTCTCTCTTCATGGCACATGCCAGAGTTGGCTGCTTCTCCCGTGTTGAGTTTTTCTTGGTCATTCCCTTTTTCCCCTAGAAACTGAAACTGCAAACACAAATGGTTCCATCCACAAGTGAAACACTTTTGTTCTATAAGGTAAACTTCCCTAATCTCCCCTCTTCCCACTTCTGCTTCATTCTTTCCTCTTCTACAAGTGCTTCACACAAATATAACTCCCAGGCACTGTAGTGCTTGGCAGTGAAAAAGGCTTTACTAACATGTCTCAGGATCGTTGAGACCCATGTAGAGACTGATGGCTGGACACAGAGAAACAGCCAGGGGATAAGCGGAGAGGTATAGAGACAAAGGAGACAAGGGACAGACAGAGGGCAAGGACCGCTGTGTGGTCACTTGACAGCTCCGCACAGGTCAGCTGGGCAGTGGGGCCCCAGGCTCAGTTGACCTCACCCACCTGGGGGAATGGAGAGAGAACTCAGCCATAACTGACTTCTTAGCCTAAAAGCTTTTGCTATAAAAGGAGGAAAAAAAAAAAAACCTTCACAAAATGCATTTGTTTTGGTTCAAAGTATTGGGTCCATAAAGAAGAACATTTCACAAAAATCCATTGGTGTTTTTGTTTTCCACCTTTTCCCATGAATAAATATTATCCATTAAGAGCCTTGAAAAAGGTGCTTAAATACACAGTGTTATATTTTCTTCCTGTTTTGCATGTGACAACTTGGCCTCTGTGCTGCTCTAGGTCTTAGGTTGTCCTCACTGGGGTCTCCAGAAACAACTGTATTTGGTCTGAGGCTCCCCCCTCCAGGCCCTGTCCTGGCACACAGCCTACACCACCCACCATCCCATCCCCCCCACCCTCCCTCCCTTCCTCTGGCCCCAGTGAGATGCAGTGTCACAAGGCTGTGTCCACGCCACCAGCGTGAACCTCAGGTGCCCCTTTGCGGCCTCCTTTTCCTTCCAGGCGCAAGTCTCAGTGCTAGGGGTACAATGGGCAGTCAGAAATAGTGGGGAAAAGGGTAGGGGGTGGTCCCAGTGGCCACCCACCAACATGCCAGCCCCCCCTCACTCCCCACTATCCCTCTGGCCCTCTGTCCAGTGGTTTTACAAGGCAGAGACCTTGACAACATTGCTGGCTATGGAAGGAATGTTCGTGTTGGGGCCTGGGCTGGCAGGGGGTGGCCGACTTTCCCCCTCTGGGGTTAGCGCTGGGGGAGTAGGGATGCTGATGATGGCTGTGGTGATCTGGGATGTTTTGCAGTTTGGTCTCAGTCCGTCGTCTGCTTTCAAATTAAGGCTGGAGCGACTGGGATAAAAAAGAGTGAGTTGATGATGGTTCCTGCTGGCTACTGTCCCAAAGCTTCCTACACTCCCTGCTCATAGGAACTAGGAGGGGATTTCGCTGTCCTGCTATCCCTGCCTTTCGTAATTAGGTTGCAGTTATCCGTTCTAATCATTATTTCTAAACTACTAACAATTACAAAGTCATGGACACTGGGCTTTGAATTTCAGGGTGTACATGCTTCTCCCCCCCCACCCCCCGTGGTTGTTTACCTATCATTTGTGGCTTTTGACATTTGCCTGAATTCTCTGCAACTCATTTGGAGGTAGTGGGAGATGGTCTAGATATAAGCAGAGAGGGAAGGGAAAAGCCAGTCTGTGATTCAAAATCAGCCTGGGATAAGCTATGAGCAATATAATTATGAAACTTATTTCCTTAAAAAAATGGTTGGTCTATTCTTTGCACTGGGTGGGTCATTTTTGGAGATATGTATGTATATATATATATATAAAGTTATATATATATAAACTTTTTTATATCTATCTCTCTCTATAGATATATCTATCTATAAAGTTTTTTTCCATGATATCTAACACCACTTTCAGCCTAAAACTGCTATGATATCTTCCAACAGTATATAAAGGGCCTCTGGGTTACCTTGCAAGGATGAGAAGGGAGGTGGGGGAGGAAGTTGGTAGGCTATGTATTAGATGGGGGCAGCTCGTGGACCCTTGGGGCTCTCTCAGTGCTGTGAATAGGGGCTCCCGGGCGTGGGGAGGGAAACCACCCACCTGGTAGTGAGGGAGGGCTGCTCGCTGCCCTGGATGTGGATGGTGCTGAGCTCCTGCATGCTGCGCAGGCGCGTGGCTGGCAGGTTGGAGCTGGGCAGGTGTGTGGTCTTCTTGCTACGACGGGAGCAGCAGGTGGTGGTGAGGCCAGGGTGGCTAGATAGCGAGGGGCTCCTTGTGGATGGGTAGTTTTGCATTGAACTCTCCATGCAGTTCTGTTCAAACATCTGCTCATCAATGAACTCGTGGTTCTGTGGGAGGCAGAGGAGAAGAAGTAGGAAAGGCGGCAGGGAGGAGGGGACGAGTTCCCGTGCTTGGTGTGACTGCCTGTCTCTATTCTGGGCCTTGAAGGAAGGGCTCCAGCTGCCTGGATCACAGATAAGCACTTAGGAGGGGTGATACCCCACAGGCATCCCATGAGGAAAGAGAGAGAATCCTATTGGCAGCCCTGGCCATCAGACTAAAGGGTGGGGACTGCAGTTGTTAAATCATGGTGTGACATGTGCCTTCAAAGCTGAAGGGAAACAGAGGACACAGGGGAATGTGGTAGTATCCTCAGAGCTAGAAGCAGAGGCTTTACCTTCCAGGCTTTGTATGAGGTCTTCTGGAGTGGCAGGTAAGGAGTCACTGACTCTGGGCAGTGGGTATCCTAGGTGGTCTTTTCTGGATTTAATGGGTAATATCCTCACGATTCTTGGGTAAGGGTACAATAGAAACTTTTAAAGGCACTAAGTTATTCACAGAATGCGGAGAGTATTGCTCCTAAAGGCCAGTAGATTCAACTGTCAGGGATAGGAATTCTTTTAATTATTGGGTTTCTTTTTCCTGATTATGGGAGATGGGTCCTTAATATGCCTGGAGGCACAAGATTTCCTGAGTCAAGCATAGAAAGGGACTGCTCACAATCTCCTGACTAAAGGCCACTAAGCTGGGGTGTAGCTGAACCTAGGATGAACAAAACAATGGTGACTGCAAATCTATAGCATTCATGGTCTGGCCAAGGCTGCCAGAGAGAGGAGGAAATCTGAGAAGCAGCGTGAGAACAGAGTTCAGAAAGAGGCCAGCCCTGGCAGCCAACACCAGGAGTCCCCCGGGAGCTGGGGGTGGGTGGGGTGGCAGAGGCAGAGGGGCCCGTGGACACATGTGGGGCACCAACATTGGTGCCATGTTCTACCACCCCTCCCAAGCCCCTTGGGAGGTCCAAAGGGAATCAGAAAGACAGCTGGGTAGTTCAGCACAAAAAACTGGAAGGCTGAGCTGGTATTGGGTGTGACAGCAGAGGTAGGCTAAGCCCCGGAAGAATCAACAGCACATGCAGAGAACCAGGCCAGGGGGTAAAAAGAGGAGAATCCACAGACTTAAAAGAGTCAGAGAGAAAAACATCAATTGAAGTTTTAAAAAGTTATACCTTGATGGTGGAGGTTCGTACAGATAACAGGGGATCATCCACAAGATAGGACAACCCCTACAGGACAACATGCCAACAGAAGATAAAAACACCATTGATTGTACATTCCAGCATTCCCAAGCCAGTTTTGACGATCAGTCTTTCCATCCCAGCATTCCACCCTTTAAGTCCAACATTGCACCCCCTCTTCCCAGCATTCTGTCCCCACCAACATTCCACCTTGTGGCTCCAACAGGACCCTGGTCAAACTCAGCATTTGCTCCTTCCATCCCAATGTTCTGCCTCTCCTATCCCAACATTCCAACCCTTGAGCCCAACATTCCCCGCCTAAAATCCAGCATTCCAGAGCTTTATTCCCAGTCTGACATTCTTTCCCTCCAATTCCACATTCCACCCCTTCAATGCCAGCATTCCATCCCCAATTCCAAAATTCATTTCTTCAGTGCCAACATTCCAGCCCTTCAAACCCAGATCTTTTCACTCATATCCCTCCAATTTATACATTCCACCCAGCACATGCGACTTGGAAAGGGCAGGTGGGTCCAGGCCTATCCCTTTGGCAAGCTTGTAATCATTGAGAGAAATTCTAGATACATATATAGAGTTTTGGTAATAGGTCTTGGAAACAAGGGTTGGCAGGGCACCCTCCCATTCTGGAAGACCTCATTGGGTTCAAGTGCCACCCATAGTGTCCACATTTGTCTCAGGTTAACAGTCATCTAACATCTATGCACCTCACTCTGGGAGGCCAGAGTATGGAACAATCAGAATTAGAGAGTCCCCTCTTTTGTGTGCTGAGCCCCAACTCTAGGCTCTTTGGGGAGAGAGGTCCTAGAAGGCAAAGGGAAGTATTTCATTTATTTCTCTCTGGCTTGTCCACACCGACTCCTCTGTCCACCCTCCTATTTCTAGAACTTTTTGCCAAGGGTCCAGGGTTGGCCCCACTGCCCTTCCTTTTGGTCTGATTGTGAGGCACAAGCGTCATTGCACATTCCAGCTCCGGTACCCTTAAACCATGACTCTGCTTTAATAATCAGCCTTTCAGAATCAAAATTCCCTGGGGATTTCAGGGTATCCGAAAGGAGGTGATACTGCTGAATCCTGGCTAGAGAATCCTGGCTAGGAGCACTGCCTGTCTCCTTTTCCAAGAGGAATGTAGGGAGCAAAGGGACCCACAGATTGCATCAACCTATCCCCAGAGATGGGGCAAAATTCCATACTCTTTGGTACTATCCTGTACCAATTCAGCCCTGCTTTGAAGGGTGATGCCATCAGAGCCAGACAGAGCCCTCAGTCCCCAGAAATCAAGAAATGGGCCATGGGGGCTAGTATAGGCTTGTGGGAGGCTGCTGCAGGGCTGCCGGCTGCCCTGCTCCGGGGCTCCTTCCTTCTGAGCTGACAGATCTTATCACTGCCTCTTGGGTCTGAAGGGGACAGACTTTGACTTCTGGCCAGTGAGGATGTGAGGACAGCCTTGGGAAAGAAAGGGTCAGGGGTCAGGGATGAAAGTGGAGCTGGCAATGGGCGGGGACTCACAGTGGTTTTCTCCAGGCAGTGCAGCAGGTGGTGGTGCTGGCTCTCGATGAGCGAGGTGGTCTTGCCCATGTGCTCCTCCTCTGGGGTGCCCTAGTGAGAACAGAAGGGAGGCTGAGTATAAAGCTGGTGGCTACACCCCTCTCCAGCTGCTTCATTTCCCCACAGAGGTAGGACAGCAACAGAAAAATCTGGACAAACCAACTTTTGGGGTCAGCATAGAGCATGCTGGCCTGTGGGCCAGGAGCCCTGTGTCTGCAACTGGTTTAGTGGTGATATCCTCAGGGACAGGAAGGTGGGCAGGGGGCTGCCACCTGGGGAAGTCTGCCACCAGGTGCTCCTCAGGGTTCCAACTGGGGCCCTGGTGTGGGAGTGCGGGGCCCCTGGAGGGGGAGTCAGCCCTCCTAGCTCCTGCTCCCAAGCCCAGGCCTCGGGTACCCACCGCCAGCTCCAGTGCCTCGTTGAGGAGCCCGTTCCGCTTGCTGTGCAGGTAGGCGTTGGAGCTGCCTGTTTTGGCCACGCGGATCCTGGCAAGGCGGGCCTTCTGTGATTGGCAGAGACAATGAAAGGGTGAGGGGGACCATGGCATGGAAGGACAGCTGGCCCAGGAGGCTGGCTTCCCAGGACACGCTAGTGAAGGGGAAGAGACTGCTTCTTCCTAGCCTTGAGCATCTCTGGTCACAGATCGAGGGGCTGGGTCTGACACATTGTGTAACCTCCCCTTGTGCACCGTGGTCACAGCCGGAATTCCTAGGACTTTATACTCAGCTCTCCAGCCTGGGGTGGTCCTGGGGAGAAATACCTCTCTCCAGACTCTCTGTCCTCACAGAGGTCTCATGACCTTTATCTGCCGTAGGGCACAATGCCTCATGCTATTCAACTGGAGTACTTCTCTCTAACTAGACTGCAGACTCCTTCAGGAGGTTTTGTGATTCTCCCGTAGGGCCCAGTACAGTTCCCTGCATGCAGTAGGTCCTCAGACATTAGTGGACTATGAGAAAAGCTGGGATGTATGTTTTCCGACACTTCTTACCCCCTCTGGTTTTCCCTTAGCACTTATACTAAGGAGGTGCGTGTTTTATCTATTTATCTTGCTACTTCTCTTTCCTCCACTACCATGTAAACACTTCACAGCTAGGAGTTTTTGCCTTGATAATTGATGTACCCTGAGAGCTTAGTAAACAGTAGGTTCTATTTTTTTTTTAATTAATAAGCATTGTGCAAATTGTATGTCTGTCCCTGGCAGTGGATTCATGCATGGACGTGTCAATATATGTCTATCTTGCTATGCATCACAGTGGGGATGAGTGTAGGTGCCTGTAGGAGATGACCTGGTATGTGAGAAATGAGGGAGGGTGGGACACATGTCCATATACCACTTTGGAAACTCTCCCCAGCTCCAACCTGGGAGGCCTTCAGCAGAGAAGGTCCCCTGTGGGAGGGCTGCTTGGTGCCTCAATACAAGCTACCTGTCTTGCTTGCAGAGGCAATGGGGCAGGCTGGACACTGCACACGCTGGCTGCTCTTCTTCCCCTTGAGGACCGTAATCACTGTCACCATGACAGTGGCACAACCAAAGAGAAAGGCTAAGGAAAGAGTCTCTGGGCGAGAGGGAAAGGTCTGGGTAGAGGAGTTCCTGCTGGGTCAAAAATGTACCTTGAGTGTTGGACCCTGTTGATCTAGACCAGGCTTCAAACTCTTGGGACCAGAAGCAGAAAGGCCCACAAGGGTCACAGACCCATCCTGGAGTGGAAGGGCCTGTCCTCCTGCCTTTGGGCAACTCAGCATGGACCCTGAGCAGGAGAAGAGTCCTTGGGAAATTATGGCAATTTCTATTTTTTGTTACTTTCTCCCCAGGTGTTCTCTGAGCTAGTGCATCTGCTAAAAGGAGGCTGTGGACACAGGAGTTCAGGCTGTCAACAGAAGTGCAAAAGACATATGTATGTCTATTTCCTGGCAAGGCCCCCATTGGGCAGTATCTCTTTGCCGGGATAATTCAAGTCCTTTCCCTGGCCTCTAAATATGAGGACAAGGCCAGGATGTGAGTCTGAAAGAACTGCCAATATATATGAGGAAGAATATTCCTCTGGATGAGGAGAAAACAAGAAAGGAGGCTTGGGACAGAAAGGACAATAGCAAGTCCACTCTGCCAACTATCCTACTCTGAGCAAAGAATCTACATCCAAGGTCTAGGACAATCCTGCTCCAGCCCTCCCCTTGGCTAGATCCTCACATTCATGCAAGTTTCTCCCCTTTTGGGAATTTGGCTGCTGTTGCTTTGGGTGAGTACTGGGTGCTGAGAGTGTCATATAGAAATCTAATTGTGTCAAGCTCATTATAAGCCTTATCTAATCTGATTGCACCACTTAGAGCCAGACTTTTCTCATGTCTGGGGTCTGTCTTCATTATTTTCTAGAGATGAAAGATTCTCCTGTTCTCCTTTGTGGCACTTCTTTTAATCTTCTCTTACCCTGGGCTCTATTAATGCAATAGATTGTCATATCAAATGCACCATATCGTTTAATCATTTCCCACACAGGATAAAGAGGTTTGCAATGTATTTACAGAACCATCCCCAGCACATTGCATTTGGTGAGGCGCCTTGGTTTGGCTTTGAGCTCCAGATAGCTGGGGCTTGTGGCTTATGCATATTTTTATCTCCTGCACCCAACACAGGGCTGCACACTGAGCAGGTGCTCACACAAAGCTTGTGATGGCTGAAGAAGGAAAATGGTCGTTTGTAGTTGGTTAGACATCCATGTTTATAAAGCCACTGCAATGGGCTTAATTGTTGGCTGGACCGATCAGCTTCACTCTCCTCCATGGCCTTAAGGACATGGGAGTTAAAAGAGAGCTGAGAGATCATATCCTGAGCCATTTCAAAGACAAAAAATGGAGAATGTGAGGAGAAGTGGCTTATTCAGGCCAAGTGTAAAGTAGCACAGGATGAACTGCCAGGTCAAGTGCTGCTTCCATAACATTCTACTCTTTTCCTGAATTTCAAACTCCTGTCAGTTTATAAACCTGATGAGCAATGCCCAGGAAGATGCATTTTGAACAGGTGTGGAAGTTCCATGTTTGAAGAGAAATCTGGAAGGAGAACACTGCCACCCTGGGTACGGTTTCAGGGAAACCATCTATGTGCAAGATCATAATTCTTTTCTTTTTCTTTGAGGTTACCCTATTATTCCTAAAACTTCCTTCCCAACGTATCCAATTGCTCCCTGCAAGCTTCTGTCAGTCTCTGAAAAGCTCTCACAACTAGGCACTTTCTGTCTGGCTGGCTGGGAGATGCCCTTTGGTCATGAGTATTTCTATCTGTTGACTTGGGAGAAGCAGAAGAAGAAGAAAGAGAAAGAAATGGAAAGGCCAAAAAGAGGTCATGGACAATTGTACTCTTAGGTGTTATCTCAGAGAAATAAAAACTTCTTTTTACATAAAAACCTGTCCATGAATGTTCATAGCAGCTTTATTTGTAATAATCCCAGACTGGAATCATCTCAGATAGTCATCAACCAGTGAAAAGTTAAATAAGCCAGTATATCCACACTGTGGAACACTACTCAGCTATGAAAAATGAATAGACTGTTGATATGCATAACTTGGGTGAATCCCCAAGAGGAAAATGGGATGAAAAAAGCCAGTCCCTAACGTTGACACATGCTGTATGAGTCCATCTGTATAACATTTTTGAAAGGAAGACATTTGAAAGATGGAGGACAGGTAAATGGTAACCAGGGGGTCGGGGCAGGGTAGGGTGGGGGTGAGGCTATAAATGGGCAATGCAAACCTAACCCTGTGGCGTTAGGGTTGTTCAGTGCCTTGACTGTGGTGATGGTGCATGAACCGAGTAGGTGAGAGAACCGTAAAAGCCTTACACATACACACATGAGTGCAAGCAAAGCTGAACAGGGCCCGTGGGCTGTCTCCATGCCTATGCCCCGTTCCTGTCATTGTGCTACCGTTTTGTAAAATGTGTAGTTTTGTGTTGCCAATGTGAAAAACTGGCCAAACTGTACAAGGGATCTCAGGGTAGTGTTTATTACAGCTCCATGTGAATCTACAGTTATCTCAAATATCTCCTTATACAAAAGAATATGGACATGAACCAGAACTGGAGATGGGGACAAAATGGACCCTTCCAGACATCTCCCTCCTTCTGGCCTTGGCTAGACTACCCCATCTGACCTCTAATGGATTTGGCTCAGAAGCCACAGTCTCTGAAGCACATAGTAGCAGACTTATCTTAGGAATGACCCTGAGCAGACCGGGCATATTGAGGGATGAAGGTATTAACTTCCTTTGGAGCATTTGCACCCAGAGCATGAGGCTGGAGCTCTCCTCTGTGGCTCCTGCAGCTCCCGAGTGTGTGGTCTGGGAACAACCTTTGGCTTCCCTGACCTCCTCCTCCCTTCTCTGCTCTTCCCACTATACCCTCTGGACCTGCCCCCTGCAGACTGAGTGCAGGAAGCCCAAGGTGAAAGGGACAGAGCTGAGCAACCTTGAGGAGAAACAGTATCCAGGCTAGGTGAAGGGACTGGAAATATTTTCTCTGACTTCAAGGGGAGCGAGAGGAGGACAGGGGTAGGGGGCAGGAAGTCAGGAGGGAGGGAGGTTCATCTTTAGCAGCTAGATGGAGGAATAAGCTGAAGTTATTTCTTCTGGATTTTAACCACACCAGAAGGGCTTTATAAAGTCCCAGGGAGACCAGGTGTGGTGGTGCACACCTGTAGTCTCAGCTATTCGGGAGGCTGAGGCAGGAGGAGGATTGCTAGAAGCCTGGGAGTTTGACTCCATCTGGGGCAATGTAGTGAGATTTTGTTTCTTTTCTTTTTCTTTTTTTTTTTTTGAGACAGAGCCTCAAGCTGTCACCCTAGATAGAGTACTATGACATCACAACTCACAGCAACCTCCAATTCCTGGGCTCAAGTGAGTCTCTTGCCTCCGCCTGGGACTACAGGCACCTGGCCATTTTTTTTTTTTTTTGGTTGCAGCCGTCATTGTTGTTTGGTGGGCCCAGGGTGGATTCGAACCCGCCAGCTCAGGTGTACGTGGCTGGCACCTTAGCCCATTGAGCCACAGGCACCGAACCGAGATTTTGTTTCTTAAAAAAAAAAAAGTACCAGGGGAAATGTCTACTGTTACAGTCTTTGCAGGGGCAAAAAGCAGATGAGATGCTGTAAAAAGTAGGAGAGGATGTGGGCATGGAGGGAGAGGTGGTGCCTGGAGTGGGAGGTGGTGCCTGGAGGGGGAGGGTGGTGCATGGAAGGGGAGGTGGTGCATAGAGGGGGAGGTGGTGCCTGGAGGGGGAGGTGGTGCCTGGAGGGGAAGGTGGTGCCTGGAGGGGAAGGTGGTGCCTGGAGGGGGAGGTGGTGCCTGGAGGGG
>CAUYON010078285.1:0-13787 GCA_963573935.1 Arctocebus calabarensis | reverse complement strand
GTGCCGTGGCGTCACACTGCTCACAGCAACCTCCAGCTCTTGGGCTTAAGCGATTCTCTTGCCTCAGCCTCCCTAGTAGCTGGGACTACAGGCACCCGCCACAGCGCCCGGCTATTTTTTTGTTTTTTTGCAGTTCGGCCGAGGCCGGGCTTGAACCCGTTACCTTCGGTATGTGGGGCCAGCGCCCTACTCGCTGAGCCACAGGAGCCGCCCTAATGTCTGTTCTTGTGTCATTAACTTTGGCAATATATGTTCCTTCACAGCTGATGTGCAAATTCCGCTGTTTAGAACAAATGAGGTTGTTTTAACACCTGTAGATTATATTCATTTGTCTTCTTTTTCTCAAAGTCTGACTCCATTTGTACTTCCTGAAACCCAAGAAACAAAGCCTATTGCTACTTGCATTGTAGACTAATAAATACGGACTTCCATACATGTTATACTCTCTGTATCATGTATCTTGTTCACATATAAATATATCAAATACCCACATATATCATGATATACACACGCATATTCACACATAAACATTCATTAGATATATACATTTCGATTGCCAACACTGCATCAGTTGGGTAATTCATTTAAACATTTCTTTAAAAGTAAACACTCAGCTTCAGGATGTCTTAATCATCACTATTTAAAATAAGAGCCACATGAAGCTTCCTCAAGATGTGTAGAGGAAGTCTGGACAGTCCTATAACACTGCTCTATGTTTGCTGGCGTGAGTTTGAGAATTCATCTATAGTATTCTAAATTGGTTAGCTGGCAGCCTGAGTTCAGACAATGGCTAACATCAAAAGTGGAAGATAGTTGAAGTCATCAGGAATCACTTGTCCAAAGAATTAAAGAATTTTGTGCAGGGCATGGTGGCTCATGCCTGTAATTCTAACCCTCTGGAAGGCCAAAGTGCAAGGATCACTTGAGATCAAGAGTTAAAGACCAGACTAAGCAAGAATTAGACCTGGTCTCTACTAAACTAGAAAAATAAGTCAAGTGTGCTGGTCCACACCTGTAGTTCCAGCTACTCTGGAAGCTGAGGCAGTAGTATTAGTTAAACTCAAGAGTTTGAGGCTATTATGAGCTTGGCTGAGGCTGACCCTCTAGCCTGGGAAAGAAAGAAAGAAAGAAAGAAAGAAAGAAAGAAAGAAAGGAAGGAAGGAAGGAAGGAAGGAAGGAAGGAAGGAAGGAAGGAAGGAAGGAAGGAAGGAAGGAAGGAAGGAAGGAAGGAAGGAAGGAAGGAGAAAGAAAGGAAAGAAAGGAAGAAAGGAAGGAAGGAAGGAAGGAAGGAAGGAAGGAAGGAAGGAAGGAAGGAAGGAAGGAAGGAAGGAAGGAAAGGAAAGGAAGGAAGAAAGGAAGGAAGGAAAAAGAAAAGGAATTGAAGATTTAAAAATTTTTTATGTAGACATTTAACACATTTTTAGAATACTATCCTCATGTTACCCTCAAATTGTAACAATTACATTGCATGCTTGTCTAGTGCTGTCTCTGTAAATTTATAGAAAATTCCCCTGCAAAGATTTATATTCGTCACAATTCTGCTCCAAATAATTAAAACCCAAGCTCAAACAACCAAAAAGTTTCTTAGTAAATCTAGAATTGTAACATCCATTCCACCACATAAGTCAATTAAACACAATAGCCTTTTTTTTCCCTAGGCAAATTGGACATGAGATCTTGATATGACCAGGGGATAATTATGTCTTCTTTCTTATGCTTCATAATCCTTAATTCTGCTACCTCTGAAACTGAAATAATTTATATGTTACATGCATGTGCTGAGTATTCAATGAAATAAAGTCTATAAAGTTGTTTTCAGCTCATTCCACACTCTGAATGTACTATGTTACCATGTTCTTTAAAGCTTAAATATTATGATTTTTTGTCTTAAATATTTAAATGATTTGAATTTTATTTCACTTGAAATACTTTAGCTTTATTTTAATAATTTCTGTGTATACTAAAAATTGAAGTACAAAGGGCATGCACCTTTAAACATATGCTCCCAATATCATTAATAGCAGAGAAAGGGTAGGATGGAATGGATCTAGGTTTAGAATATTATTAATGCTATTTTTCCAAACCTTTGAGTTTTTAACTATGTATGTCAGCAGGCCATGTTTTTCCTCTAGTCAAGTCAGTCTTCTCTAAAACAGTCACTTTTTTTTTCTCTGTTTTTCATGGATATACATTTACTCTTAAGTATATCTTAATTACATTAGAAGCCACCAATATGAGTAATATAAATAGAAATGGGAAATTATACTTAGTAGATGACATCCATTCTTTTATCTAGTTGTAATGATTCACCTAATTTTAGTTTTCTTATTTTTTCCCAGAATTTCTAAGCACTTTTATATGTATGCATTTGTAGTAGTTTCCTAAGGTAAATTTGGAGCCTGACATCTCTGACACATGACAGATATCTACTTACAGCGCTCACAAGTTTTCATCTATTTCTCAAAGTTCACTTATTGAGCTAGTTTTCAAACTTTCCTAAAAGGAAGCTCCAAGCAATTAATTAATTTGCTTCTTTGATTATATTTTTCATTGCATTGCTCCCAGCCAAGAAAGTTGCAAAACAATTTTCATTTACAATTTGCATTATTGGCTTTAAAATATTGCTCTGAGTGGTATTTCTATTTATTTGTTCTTCGGTATTTTCTCTTATAAGAAAATCAACAAAATACAGACTCTTTCACAACTTCAAAGAAATATAATTCATATTTTAAGTAAGAACCTATAAAAATTTCACTTTTTTAAACTTTAGCTAACGATTAAAGTGTAATTACAGTAGCTTCCTGAGAAGCAGGATCATGATCTCTCTACTATTTCTAGTTATCAGAGCTTTATCTATTTTTATTGATTATAATATTACCCATAAAAATCCTTTAATCTCTGATTTCTATCCAGTTTATAAGAGTAAATGTTAGTGTGTTAGTTTTAAAATGGAAAAATATGTTAAAATAAATAAACAAAAAAAAGTATATATCTATATGTATAATTTATTTGTCTTGTTATGGAACTTTCTGAACAAGTACTTTAAATTGAATGTATTTCTTTATTTGTATAAGTATGTAAGGAAGTCAGTCACCAAACCACTAAGGATGATATGATTGCCAGATGATGAAGTTATTTTTAAAGTGAAAAATGTGGAAAAATTGAGAGTTAGATTAAAATTAGATTGAAAATTAGATTAAAAAATATACTTTCTGCTTTTTCTTCTCTAGGTGACCAGCTCTAGTGATATAGATGAGTAAATCAGCTTCATTTCATTCTAATTCCATGGTTATTATAGGACTTTTCTAAAAGTATTTTTCAATGACTACATAATTATTTGGGGATTGACAATGACGCCTAAGGCCAACTAATTTGAGAACCTTAACTGATGTTTGCTTCAGAACGTTTGCTTACTTTGTTTATAAAGTTACGTCCTCATTTAATTCAGTGTAAGTGATATCCTGTCACACAGCCTGGCTGTATTCATATCTCAAACTGACAAAACATTCTGACGAAAGTGGAGCGGAAATGCAGTAGTATCTTTTGAAACATTATGACTTTTATTATTATAACTAATAAACCCCATCTTTTGGACATATTTACATGGATCATTGTATCGAAATTACCTGTATTAAATTAAAATTGTGAAATAGTGATTATTGAGAGATTCTAATGTATAACTTTTTCAAATTCAAACTAGTCATAGAAAAATGCACATGCTTTAACATTTCTTGGATCTGTGGGTATAAGTTTTATTTCAGGAATTACAGTAATACTTGATCTTTTAATAATGGATATGACTTTTTTATGACATTCACTTAACAACTGAAAGAACCAGCTAGGGAGACTCATTCTCCTTTACTCTTGGGTCCATAACAGATGTTTTGTATGGTTCCAAAAGTTAATGTCTGGTATATATTTGAGAACATTTAGATTAAATAGTTGGGGGAAAATGGAATAAATTTTAGGTTGTTTTACCTTACAGAGGCTTACAATGACCGATTATAATTAAAAAAGAGCATATAAAGAATGCAATGCCAATTTGAGTCTTTATTCATGTATTACCAAATAGTTAGAGAAAACTTACTATCTTATTGTGTCTCTGATATCAGATTTAAAAGAATGACACATGCTTTCTTTCAAGAAGCAGACTTTATTAGTGGATTAACTGAAGTTGTAAATAGAAGTAGCAATGTGTTTGGGTTCTGAAACCCTGAGCATGTTATACCAGTTCATTGGTCTTTTAAACTCTGAATCATCTAAATTACAAAATGGTGAGAATTTTATAGAAACATCTAATTTATGTCATAATTCAACTCAAATACCCTAACTAGATGCTACAAACTGGCCGTTCATGTGATTTATAGTTGTAGAGGATTTTGTCTATGAAGAAGATAATTGCCTCAAAAGTGTGTGTGTGCGTGAGAAAGATTTGATTAATTTGATTTTCAAATATGTTATATCATAAAACATTTTTATTTTATAAAATTTGTATATTTTATACAATATAAATTTTCTATTTTATAAATTTGAAACATAATGGTAGGCGTCAATGAGGTACAACCACGTGTTTTGGGACATGTGTACATTGTGTGTGATCCAATCACTTAAGGTGTTAGCTTCATTGCCTTAAATATTTATCATTTCTTTGTAATGTGAATGTTAAAAATCCCAGCTATTTTGAAATATGCTATACAATATTGTTGGATCTAGTTATTTTACTATTTTATGCAATGTTGGAACTTCCTTCTCCTATGTAAGTTCATACCCATTGGGCAATCTTATTACATATTATTGACCTGTTTGGGTTTTCTATTTCTTCATAATTATAACTTGAGAAGTTGTATTTGTCCACAAATGTATTCATTTGTTTTAGGTGTTCCAATATGTTGACCTGTATTGATAATTGTTGGTATTAGTCTCTAATGATCTTTTGTACTTCTATATATCTTTTTTCTGTTTCTTTTTCCCTTTTTTAATCAGTCTAGCTAAAAAGGTTTTTTTTTTAGTTTTTTTTCTTGAAAAAATGAGTCTTTCTTTTAATCTCTTTATGACTTTAGTCTCTATTTCATTAATTTTTTCTCAACCTTTATTATTTCTTTCCTTTTACTAATATTGGGCTGGGATTTTCTTGTTTCCTAGCTCTTGAGGGCCAATGTTAGCTTCTATACGGTTCTGCGACAAAGTCTGCCGCTAGGTGAATTGGAACTCCTGGGTGGACTATTGGCACCTTTACTCTTGCTTCTTTCAAAATCTTCCCTTGTCCTTGACATCTGAGAGTTTATTTATAAAACATTATGGAGTAGACATTTGGGTTAAATCTGACCTTCCTCAACCTAGAAATTTGTATCTTTCTGATGATTTGGGAAGTTTTTTGTTATTTGTTATTTGTTTTGTTTGAATATGTTCTCTATTCCCTTGGCATTCTCCAGTTACACTTAAACCCTAATAATCAGAATATTTGCTCTTTTGATGCTGTCCTGTCTTTCCCTACTCTTTTTTATTCATTTTCACTCATTTTTCCTTTTTTCTCCTCAAACTTTGTTCTCTCAAATAGCCTTTCTTCAAACACACTGATTCTTTTTGTTCGATGGATTCTGCTGTTGCTGTTCTCTTTTTCATGTTTAATTTTGTACATTGTAATTTGTTCAGTTCCAAAATTCTTGTTTTTCTTATTATTTCAATGTCTCTGTTTCGTTTGTCTAAAAAATTGCAGAATTGTTTCTCTGTGTTTTCTGGAACTACTTTGAGCTTAAAACAGCTTTTGGAATTCCTCGTTTCAGAGATCACACATCTCCCTGCCCACTCTTTTGTCCGATTGGTGAAGTTATAGTTCTTTGAATGTTCTAAATGCTCGTGCATATGAAATCTGCATATTGAAGGATTAGGTAATTATTCCAGTCTTCATAATTTGGCTTTATTTATATTTATCATTTCATATCAAAATAGGCTGTTTATTATGTTTTTGAGCTTGTGGTCTTTACCAGTGCATCAGAATTAGTGTCCCAAGCCAGGATTGCCACAAGTCCACAAATGGTATGTTGCAGCCTTTATAGCAATAGAGGTTGATCTAAGGCCAGGTTTGCTGCGAGTCTAACTGATATGTTGTTTTGACAAAGGTGCATGATGGATGGGGCCTAAAGAGAGTGGTCCTTCTTGCTGAGTCCCTATGGTGCTTTAGGGCTCTGTTTGCCTCTGATTATCATGAGATCCATGCTGCTATGGCTTGCCAAGTGCTGAAGTTTATTTGTAGCTGAAGGATTCTGCAAATGATGCAGAGAGGAATAAGAGCCCATCCTAACCAAGGCAGCAGGGCTCTAACTGGCACTGGGGACAGACTCTGCCAGGGTTTCACAGAGTGGCAGACCCAGCACTGGGTTCCATGGACAAATTCTGTGCTTAGTTCTCTTTCCTTCATGCCCAGAAAATGGAGTCACTCTCTGCAACTGTGCAGCCCAGGCTTGGGGAAACGATAGTGGGGTTAATTCCTTGGCCACCAAGGTTGACTCTAAGATGGGTCATACCCAAAGACCATCAGCATAGCTCAGGTGCATGCCCATGTCCGTACTGCTATGGCCTGCCTGTACTTATTTGCTTCTCTATCCTTGAAGCTGGATGTGTCTCTCTCAATGAAGTGATATTGGAGTTGAGGAAAGGGTGGTAGGGGCAATGCGACTCTGTCCTTTCTATGATCTGCAGTGCAACTCTTCTTATTATTGCATTTAAAAAATGTCCTATAATCTCTTATTAGATGTCCTTTACCTCTTGAGAAAGTCTATTCCTGACTGGACAGTTATTTAAATTGATGGTTTTGTGGGACCTTAGTCACTGGAGGTTCTATTCTATGATCTTGCCTGCTTCCTGCTCACTTCATATTTGTACCCTTCTCAAGACTTCTGACAAAGTTTCCATGTTTGTTCCTTTGCAATATTCAGAGCAGAACAATACTCTCCCATTAGCTATATCATAGGACTCAACAGGCACTACTGATCACTCCTCCTCATTGATAATTTTGACATTCAAGCCCTGTCTCAGCTTTCATTAATCACCAAGCTTCTTTAGAGGATTTTTTTTATGACAGAGTCAAGAGAAAGTATCAGTCATACTGTCTACATAACTCTATGAAAACCAAATTTTGTAAAAAGATTAATATCCTTAAGAATTCTTGAAAACATTAATCTTATATTTAGCTTGATTCATGAATTTGTATCCTTTTACTAACATCTATAGACATTTGAGGTTTTGTTCTCTGTTCTACAACATTCCCAAAGGAAATTGTTTTATGACCTCCTGTGTTGGGAAAGCTGCCTCTAAATGCAGCTCATGCCACCAAGGAGTAGCTGTTAAAACTATCTCATTCTTAATTATTTGATTATAAGAAACATGATTTCTATAACTTACATTCAAGTGTAACACGCTTGATGCACAAAAATGTTTGCACATCACAAATGCATAGTCAAAATGATGCCTCTTTCAGTACATTTATCTGCATTAAAGTAATGAATCATCATAGATTGATAACTAAGCCTTCAGAAAGATGTTGTGTAAATATCTCCCTGTCATCTACATTCACGATGATGTCACAAACTTCCAAATAGACTAGGAAAGTAAGTCCTTTGCTTATAAAAACATAATTATTTAGAGAAATATAAAATGTGAGATTCTCGTACTATTTATAATAAAATCAAAATAAAGAACTGAGTTTTTTTAATTAAATGTGCTCAGTGAGTCCATTCAAATGAGATTGAATATTTTCAATAAATGTTTTAATGAATTATAAAGAAAAGTATTTCCTCTTGCACTCATGCATCTTAAAATTTAAAGTAAAATTATGTAAATAATTAAATAGTATTTTTAAAAAAATTTAAATGTTTGACTATGTAAACAATTAAAGTACATAAGTAAACATTTTGAAGGGTTCACTAAATCTACAGAGGATGGTTATGTAGCTATGCGTTATAGCCAACACTCCATATGCAAAGTAGAATAGCATGATATATTATGTTAAACATGGAAAGAAATGTGCTTTATTAATTATCAGTAGAATACATTAGGTGGGAAACAATGTGTTAATAAATAAAATTATTTGTATTTATGTATAAAATTATGATAATGAAACCCTATCCTAAGGTAAAATATCTATCCTAATATTTTGCTTATTTTTAATTGGTTTGGTTAACATCAAGTTATCAAATTGGAATCCTTCTTTATATATTCTGAATACAATCATTTATTGTATATATGATTTTTTTCTTCTAATATATGGTTTAGTTTTTAATTTGTATAATGCCTTTTAAAGCACAAGAAGCTTTTAGTTCGTAAGGTTTAATTTTGGTTTAATTTTCCCTTCCCCACCGTCTTGTACTCTCCTTTTTCCTCTCCTTTTTCCTTTCCTTTCATTTCCTTTCCTTTCGTTTCATTTCCTGAATCATGGTTTTGGTGTTTTATCTGAGAAGTCCTTCTAAATCATAGTCATGAAGATTTTCTTCTCCATAGGTTTTAGATATCTTATAGTTAGAGCTTATATTTAGGTTTGTGAATCTTTTTGAGTTAATTTTTATTTAGGACAAGAGGTGTCTAAATTCCTTTCTTTGCATGTAATTATACAATTGTCCTAGCAATAATTTTGAAATATTATCTTTTCCTCATTAGTCTACACCTACGACTAATTTATATGACCATAAATGTGAAGCTTATTTGATTTGTTTCCAATTTATACAAATTTTAGCTTCAACTTGTAATATCTACCAAAACATTTACTGGTGTTTTGATAGGAGATGTGTTGAATTTAATATTAATTTTTTCTTAAATTGCTATCTTAAGAATATCAACTTTCCTAGCCCATATATGTGAAGTAAAAATTCTCTATTTATTTTTGTCTTCTTTAATTCAGAAATAAGATTTACAATGTTAAATTAATAATTTTGTTGTAATTATACATGGATGTTTAAATTATTTCACCTTTTCATTTAAATGATTGAATATGGAAAATAACCTAAATAGGGAAGGAGTTATATGCACCCTTCTAAATCTAATATCTATGCTTTATTGTTTTGATTGAAACAGTTCAACTTTTGATAGTTGACGCGAGCCAAGACAGTTAATCATTAAAATGTCTAAACAGATATTACAGATATTGTTCCATTCTATGTCATGTTTCATTAGGTTTTCCCTTCCCTTAGAGACAAATTAAAGCACCAAGATAGCATAGGAGTAAATAAATATAAATGTTAGCAGTTGTTAAGTGGAATTAAACAAAATGAAAAGCTATGCTTTTTATTTAATTATACCATGTGATAAATTATGGTGATAAGTATAATGCTTGTTAATGTCTTATACTTTCTAAAATTATATAACATTAGAAAAATAAAATGTATACAAATTCAATCTGAAATGTATTTATGTATTTACATGTTTTAGCTAATTTTAGCTCAGTATGAGCTAATTCTATTTTTGTTTCATAGTTTCAATGTAAAAATATTCTGTATTTTAAATTGGCTATAATTTTTATCTCTCGATTTGTGTATTAATAAAGACTTTATTCTGATTAATTTTCCTAAATTAATATTTGTTTTAACAATATATAGTTATACTTCATCAAATTTTTATAGATAAAATTGCATATCTAAGAAAGTTTATCTGGTGTTAAATGGCAGGAACATGTTTTAAACTATTAAATTAAAATTTAAAATGAGTAATATATTTTCCTATGTAGATAATAATTAGTCTCTTTGGGACATTTAGTTAAAAGTAGGTCATATTTTTATTGTACTATACACTCTGGATTGAATATATATATATATATTTGCAGAGTATAATAGTTGATTTCCATCTACTCAAATGTTTTTAAAATTTATTTACATTGACTTTTCTTTTTTTATTTTATTTTATTATCTTTATCATTAAATCATAGCTGTGTACAATAGTGCAATCAAGGGGTACAATGTGCTGGTTTCATATACAATCTTAACTATTTTCATCAAACTGATTAACATAGCCTTCCTGACAATTTCTCTGTTATTATATGAAGACATTTGTATTCTGCATTTAGCAAGGTTCGCCTGTACCCTTCTAAGATGCACTGTAGGTGTGGCCCCACCAATTACCCTCCCTCCGCCCCAACCTCCCCTCTCCCCTCTCACCCTTGCCCCTTTCTCTATATTCTTATGTTATAGTTGGGTTATACCATTCATACGGCAGCTATAAATTAGCTTCATAGTAGGGCTGAGTACATTGGATACTTTTTCTTCCATTCTTGAGATACTTTGCTAAGAAGAATATGTTCCAGTTCCATCCATGTAAATATGAAAGAGGTAAAGTCTCCATCTTTCTTTAAGGCTGTGTAATATTCCATGGTATACATGTACCACAAGTTATTAATCCATTAATGAATCGATGGGCACTTTAGTTTCTTCCATGACTTAGCAATTATGAATTGGGCTGCAATGAACATTCTGGTACAGATGTCTTCGTTATAATGTGTTTTTTGATCTTCTGGGTATATGCCTACCAAAGGCATTATAGGATCAAATGATAGGTCAATTTTTAGATCTCTAAGTACTCTGCAAACATCCTTCCAAAGGGAATGTATTAGTGTGCATTCCCATCAGCAGTGTTCCCTTTTTCTCCACATCCATGCCAACATCTCTGGTTTGGGGATTTTGTTGTGTGGGCTAATCTTACTGGAGTTAGGTGATATCTCAAAGTAGTTTTGATTTGCATTTCTCTAATGATTAAGGATGGTGCGCATTTTTTCATGTGTCTCTAGGCTGTGTGCCTGTCTTCTTTAGAGAAGTCTCTCTTCAAGTCTTTTGCCCATCCTGAGATGGGATCACTTGTTCTTTTCTTGCTAATACATTTGAGTTCTCTGTGAATTCTGGTTATTAAACTTTGTCGGAGGCATAACCTGCAAATATTTTCTCCCATTCTGAGGGCTGTCTGCTTGCTAAACTTACTATATTCTTGGCTGTACAGAAGCTTCTTAATTTGATCAGATCCCAGTAGTGTATCTTTGATACTGCTTCAATTGCCTGGGGAGTCCTCCTCATATAATATTCACCCAAGTCGATTCCTTCAAGAGTGTTCCCTGCACTTTCTTCTAGAATTTTTATAGTTTCATGTCTTAAGTTTAAGTCTTTAATCCAGTGAGAGTCTATCTTAGTTAATGGTGAGAGGTGTGGGTTCAGTTTCAGCCTCTTACCGGTCGCTAGCCAGTTCACTCAGCACCATTTGTTAAATAGAGAGTCTTTTCCCCACTGAAAGTTTTTAGTTGGCTTGCAAAGATCAAGTAACGGTAAGTAACTGGATTCATCTCTTGGTTCTCTATTCTGTTCCAAACATCTAACTCTCTGTTTTTGAGCCAGTACCATGCTGTTTGATCACTATTGATTTATAGTAGAGTCTCAGATCTGGTAGCGTGATTCCTCCTGTTTTGTTTTTGTTTCTGAGTAATGTCTTGGCTATTCGAGGTTTTTTCTGATTCCATATAAAATGAAGTATTATTTTTTCAGGATCTTTAAAATATGACAATGGAGCTTTAATGGGAATTGCATTAAAATTATATATTGCTTTGGGTAGTATAGACATTTTAACAATATTGATTCTTCCCAGCCATGAGCACGGTATGTTTTTCCATTTGTTAACGTTTTCAGCTATTTCTTTTCTTAAAGTTTCATAGTTCTTTTTACAAAGATCTTTCACATCCTTTGTTAGGTAAACTCCCAAAAATTTCATCTTCTTTGGCACTACTGTGAAAGGAATAGAGTCCTTGACTGTTTTTTTCAGCTTGGCTCTTGTTGGTGTATATAAGGGCTACAGATTTATGGGTGTTGATTTTGTAGCCTGAGACACTGCTGTATTCCTTGATCATTTCTAAAAGTTTTGTAGTAGAATCCCTGGTGTTTTCCAGATATACAATCATATCATCTGCGAAGCGTGAAAGTTTGATTTCTTCTGACCCTATGTAGATACCCTTGATCGCCTTTTCTTCCTTTAATGCAATGGCTAAAACTTCCATTACAATGTTGAAGAACAGAGGAGATAATGGGCAACCTTGCCTGGTTCCTGATCTAAGTGGAAATTACTTCAATTTAACTCCATTCAATACGATATTGACTGTGGTTTTGCTGTAGATGGCCTCTATTAGTTTAAGAAATGTCCCTTCTATACCAATTTTTTTTAAGTGTTCTAATCCAGTATGAAGGGATGCTGGATATTGTCAAAAGCTTTTTCTACTTCAATTGAGAGAATCATATGGTCTTTATTTTTTCATTTGTTTATGTGCTGAATTACATTTATAGATTTACATATATTGAACCAGCCTTGAGATCCTGGGATAAAGTCCACTTGGTTATGCTGTATAATTTGTTTGATGTGTTGCTGAATTCTGTTTGCTAGGATCTTGTTGAATATTTTTGCATCAATATTCATTAGTGATATTGGTCAATAATTTTCTCTTCTTGTTGGGTCTTTCCCTGGTTTGGAATCAAGGTGAAGTTTGCTTCATAGAATGTATTGGGTAGTATTCCTACTTTTTCTATATTTTGGAAGAGGTTTAGTAATATAGGTACTAGTTCCTATTTAAAGGTTTGGTAGAATTCTGACGTGAAGCCATCTGGTCCTGGGCTTTTGTTTTTAGGGAGATTTTGTATTGTTGATGCTATTTCAGAACTTGATATAGGCCTGTTTAACATTTCCACTTGGTTGTGGCTAAAACTTGGTATTTCAAGTATTGGTCAATTTCCTTCAGATTTTCATATTTCTGAGAGTACAGTTTCTTGTAGTATTCATTGAGGGTTTTTTTGATTTCTGAGGGGTCTATTGTTATTTCATAGTTACCATTTCTGATTGAAGAAATTAGAGATTTTACTCTTTTTTTCTTGGTTAAGTTAGCTAAAGGTTTATCTATCTTATTGACCTTTTCAAAAAAAACAACTTTTTGATTTATTCATCTGTTCTATAATTCATTTGTTTTCTATTTCATTTATATTCTGCTCTAATTTTGGTTATTTCTTTTCTTCTGCTGGGTTTAGGGTGGAAAGTTCTTCCTTCTCCAGTTGCTTGAGATGTCCCATTAAGTTGTTAACTTCCTCCCTTTCTGTTTTCATGAGGAAGGCTTGCAGTACTATAAATTTCCCTGTTAGGACTGCCTTTGCTATACCCCAGAGGTTCTGATAATTCGTGTCTTCATTGTCATTTTGTTCCAAAAATCTTGTAATTTCCTTCTTAATCTCATGTATTACCCATCTATCCTTCAGTATAAGGTTATCTAGCTTCCATGTTTTTGTATGAGGTTTCAGATTCCTTTTATTGTTGAGTGCAACTTTCATTCTATGGTGATCTGAGAAGAAGCAAGGAATAATTTCTATTCTTTTAAATTTGCTGAGATTAAACTTGTGACCTAAGATGCAATCAATTTTTGAGTATGTTCCATGGGCTGGTGAGAAGAATGTGTATTCAATGTTATTAGGATGAAATGTACTGTAGATGTCTGTTAAATCCAGATGTTGAATGGTTAAGTTTAAATCTAAAATTTCTTTACTTAGCTTCTTCTTAGAGGATCTATCCAACACTGCTAAAGGGGTGTTAAAATCTCCAACTACTATGGAGCTGGAAGAAATCAAGTTACTCATGTCTATTAGAGTTTTTCTTATAAATTGAGGCACATTGTGGTTGAGTGCATAAATATTAATAATTAAAATCTCGTCGTATTGAGTATTACCTTTAACAAATCAGAACTGTCCGTCTTTATCCTTCCTTATTTTGGTTGGTTTAAAACCTATTATATC
>CAUYON010078284.1:0-18146 GCA_963573935.1 Arctocebus calabarensis | reverse complement strand
TTCTATGATAGACATACTCTTAACTGACAATGTAAATGCTACTTTTTTTGTATTATTATTATTATAATTATTATTGCTCAATACTTTGTTGCAGCAATCATCTGATTTCTTTTCTGAATGTATTTATCTTCATTCATTCTTAACAAGGTTTTTGTTTCCAGTTCTTATCTTAAACATTGCTATTGTTATTAAATTTTAAGGCTCTTTAATATTGTGAAGGCAAAAAGTGGAAACCAAATAAACACATGTATATGTATAGAGAAAATTTTAAAAAATTAAAATAAAAAAAGAATTTCTGATAGTTTAAATGGATTTCAACATGAACTATAGCAGTTTCAAAATATTTGTAGAATATTACACCATTCTTAGAAGAAAAATACGAACATGAATATATGAGTTTTCTCTGCTGGATTATAGCACATTGTCCCATTGCATGATGGGCAATGAGGGAACTGCACATTTGCTGTTCGTCCATCAGGCCTGGTGTCTGTTGCCTGGTCCTTACTCCTGTTCACTCCACTCTGCCCCAGTGGGTCTTCATATCCACTCAAAAACAGTCTTTCCTAGAGGCACTCATGTACATTGTTGGTAGGAATATAAATTAGTACAACCACTATGCAAAACAATATGGTGGTTCCTCAAAAAACTAAAAGTAGAACCACCAGATGACTTAGCAATCCCACTGCTGTGTATATATTCAAAAGAAAGGAATACAATATATTGAAAAGATATCTTTACTCCCATATTTAATGCAACACTGTTCACAGTAGCCAAGATTTGGGATCAACCTAAGTGTCCATGAACAGATGAATGGATAAAAAGATTGTGGTATGCATACACAATGGAATATTTTGGGGGAGTCTCATGGTACCACTAAAAGAAGATAATTATAAGAAGAACACATTGTTGTATGTTGAAGACTATGGTTGTTAAAATAAAACTTTAAAATAGTAGAAAAATAAGTATTTAGAACTTTCTTAGAAAGTAATAAGAAAGAAAACAAGAGAGATGAGAAACACAAGAGCCACCAAGGATCAACTTAAGAGGTCTAATATTCATTCTAGAAAGAATAAGTTAAATGGGAGAGAGGATAGAAAATAAATGATAGAAGAAAATTTTCCACAGTCGAAAGACCTTAAGCCTTAGATTTACAGAGTTCCCTGAAAACTCAACACAATGAATGAATGAGAGATCCACAGACAGAGTGACCCTTGAATGACAAATTTTCAAGGAGTCCATAGAGAAGAAAACTTGTAAATAAGAATGTTCTAAAAAGGTTTTCAGATTTAAAAAATATCACTCACAGATATGAATCTGGCAGAGTCTTCACTTCTCTTAAGCATCCACAGATTCTGGGTGAAAAAAACCAACAACAATCAATGCTTTTCAAGTTCTGAAAGAAAATACGTTCAATCTAGAATTCTATAGCCAGCCAAATTATCAACTTGAAGGGATTTTAGGTTTCGGATAAACAAGTTTTCAGACATAGAAAAAAAGTTTACTTTCTATTTATGTTGACCTTGCTTAGAATTATACTAGCAAAAGAAGTATTAATCAAGAAGATTAATCAATAAGAAGGGAAATGTGGCAACCAGGAAACAACTGTTCCATCACAAGATAACAATGAGGAAATATTCTACAGTAACTTTCCGCAGACCTAGCAAACAGTTCCAAGGTCTAAGGACTCCTGCAGAGAGATCTCCAAGACAAGAGGTAGAGTAAATAGGAGAGTAGAACATGAAACATAACTAAAATTCATTTTTTAAATTTGAGATATGATAAAGAAATATGATTCTCAGAAGAATAAAAAATAATAGAAACTGGAACAAAAGCCAAAATTGCTTTAAACTTAATGATCTAAATGGGTTATAAATAAAAGTTTTAAGTAATTGATTTGTTAAAAACAATTCATTTGACCCTAATAAGAGGAATCTTCTTCTTTAAGTGTCCCAGAGGTTGAAAAATCCTACTGAAAGAATACAATCTGTTGAGCTTGTCATTAAACAATGTTAATATATTCATGACACAGTCATAACCACATAAACAGTATTAATTCATTGTCAACTATTAGATCTAACCTATATACACATATAAACTTGAGAGTACTGTTTGAAGCCACATTGGATGTAATTCTTACAACCCAGCTAACCATACGAATGGTTAGCTGGTCAAAGATGAGATTTAGGAGATGGTAGAAAGAGCAAGAAGGAAGTTGAAGGAAAGTAAAATCTTTAAAACATACACATTATGAAATGAGAAGTTAAAAAATATTAAAAAGTTCATGTTACAAAAATATAAAAAGATAACTGTGTTATTTAAAAATGTAAAGTACTATGAAACAGTAGTAAGAGAAATAAGAGGTTAATTGTATGGAAAACATATCTTACGTTTTGTATGGAGAAATTAATAGATATTGTGTTAATAAAGCAAATCAAGAAATGAAGCTGTACATGTTTTCACTAGAGTTGCCTAATTAACTCCAGTAAGAGCTGGAGAATCATGTGTTTGGAAAAGAGGTGTCAGAGGGCTTACTTTTAATTATAAATACTTGTGTATTTTGGCTTTTTATGTACATGAGTGATGAGGATTAAACACATTGTTTTACAGTTGGGGTACTAAGTCATAAAGAACTGATAGAGAACATTTAAATTTGTAAGCCAAAGTACAAAATACATGGCCAAACCCCACAAAATCTAAAATGTTTGTACATGTCTTTATAAATAGGTATATTTGACAAATGTTTGATATAGGTGTTGCATCAGTGATTATAACATTATCTCTGGTAGATTATGGAGCTGATACTCATTTGAGCCAGCAAACTTAGATACAATGGGGTTATAGATTTAAGAATGAATTAAAAGCTCTTTCTGTTTTGTTAATTTAATTTCTACTCCAGAGTGTCCTTTAACTTAACTTTCAAACTTCAAATAAGCCATAACTGAATAATTCCCAATATAGTAAATAATTTTCCTGAGTATAAGTAATACATTTAAATATCTGGCTTATTGAGCCTTGAAGGAGGAGAATGAACAATGGGGCAAAAAGAACCCAGCAAGGATACTGAAGTGAAAATATTAAGAATGCAATTTTGATTGTCAAATTCAACCATATGCAAATGGACTTGTAAAGAGCAAATGGATTTTTTGTTCTCCTGCCTCAATAATAGTGGGTTTCCATTTCTATCATATAACTGGTTTTTCTTAGCCCATCTACTTTCACTAAAAGCACATTTGTCATCAGGTGCCATTTATTGAAAATACTGCTCTCTATTCAAGAGAGAATTTCAGTATGTATAGAGAAAAGGAGTATGTGTAGATGCTATGCCTTTGAATGACCATTCAAAAACTTACTTTCTTAAGAGGAGATAACACTTAATAAAGTCAAAGCCTTCCCAATTGTTTACCCTTAAAAAATCAGCATATCATAACTTTGAAGCATTTGAAAGAAAAACCAGTTTCCCTAGTCCTGTAGAAGCCTCAACTTGCCTCTGCTTTTAAAACTTTAAAAAAAAATTAAAAGACTTTGAGTTTGGTGTAGGATTCTTTGCTTTTTATAAATATGAATTGCATTGACAAATTATCATTTTTACTACTATAGTATGAACTTTTGACAGGTTCTTTGAAAATCTCCTTTATTAAATATTATTTTATGCCCTTCTTTAATATTAGCCAGAGGCAAGGTCAATATTTTAAAAGTTCAATGTTTCTCTTATTTTTAATAAATAATGGAAGTCAGGGTTAAACTTGGAATTTCATTAACATGATCTTAACCAAAGTGTAATGCAAATCATAACTCGCATATAACTTGTAACATGGGAGCATTTAATATCAGCATTTCCATGTGCTTAACACTCTGCTCTTGTAGCTGAATAACATTTAATACTGAAACCACTTAGAACTTTCATGCAACTCCAAACCAACTCTGTACTGTGATATCATCTCCATCAACAAAGAACCTAGACACAATTCTGAACTTCAATAGTGCACATGTGAGTAATTGTTCCCCTTTGTATGTAAGTACAAATGAGTGAGTTCCTTTTTCTTATTTCAAATTATTTATTTATTCATTAACCCATATTTCAATATTTTATTACATGTCCATTATATTTCAGGCCACTCTGTTAGAATATCATGGGAAACAATAATCTTACACTTAGTAAACTTAAAGTTTCAGGGAAGAGTGAAATAGGTCAGTGGTCTTATTTGACTACAGAACCCAGGATCCCAGTTCCCGAAACCGGTCTTTCTAACGCATC
Source organism: Arctocebus calabarensis (assembly GCA_963573935.1). Classification (NCBI taxonomy): domain Eukaryota; kingdom Metazoa; phylum Chordata; class Mammalia; order Primates; family Lorisidae; genus Arctocebus; species Arctocebus calabarensis. Next base: position 13,891 of record CAUYON010078284.1, on the reverse strand, counting down.
TGGGACTGGAGTTCTACCCAGAGCACTGCCCCACTATAGTTGGATTTCAACAACTTTCTTGCAGACTTTGCGGAAGTTGTCTGACCTTGTGCTTTCACTTGACATTTGGCTATTTTATCTGCTCATAGTCCCTCCTTTGATCACAAAGACCTGATGGATATTTCTGATTTTTGGATGTGATAATTCCCATTCTGTCTGCCTTAATGATAAATAATTAAGTCAACTTCCATCATACTCTCTCCCTTTGCCTCCTTCTCCTTTATCTCTACCTTAACTCAAATTCTTTATCTCTTGCCTAAGCAAAATTTTCTTTTAAAACAGTTTTGCAATCTTGTTTGTTCTACTCTAGTGTATAATTTATCTGCTCTTTTAAAAAGGCTTATTATAACTTGCATCAAAAATACATAAATCCTAGTGTAAAATTCTCTGGATTATTATAAAATGAATATGAGCCTAAAACTACTACTCAAGTCTAAGAGTAGAACATTATCAGCACCTCAAAACCACCCCAAAGCCCAATCCCACCTATTTTCTTCCCCCATATTTCCAGAGGCAAACACTATCCTGACCCCAACACTGTACATTCATACTATATTACATAATAATAATAGGCCACTGTTACTGAACTGAAAACAAATACTGGCACATCATATATATCCTATACTCAGGTTTTTTATGTTCAACATCTCTATCCTAAAGCTTCCTTTATGTTTTCGCATATAGGTGTGGTTCATTCAGTTTCACTACTATGTAGGATTCCACTGTATAAACGTAACACGAATTGAATTGTTTATCCATTGCATCATTGGCTAACATTTGAGTTGTTCCCAGCTTAGCCTATTACAAAAATAATGCTACTATCAACATTCATGTGCAAACTCGTGGTGATCGTATATACCCATGTGTGTTGTGTTATGATTAGGCATGAAATATTTTGTCAAAGGGTACGTATGTGTCCAATTCTATTGATGCCAACTGTTTCTCTAAAGTGGTTATGCCCTGTAGAGTCCCACCAGCAGTATACATGAATATCCTAAAGCTTTTTAACACTTTGTCTTTTAAATATCAACCATTCCCATGGGTGTGTTGAAGTGTTTTATTTTGTTTTTAATTTTCATTTACCTGATGACAAACAGGTTTTCAAATGTTTATTGACCATCTTAACATCCTATTTTAGAAGAATGCCTTGTTTAAGTTTCTTACTTGTACTTATTTGGGGTTTTGTAATGTTTTTATATAATGGTAACAAATTCTTTCACATTCCTCCTACTTTTCCATCCTCTTGAGTCTATACAGGCTTGTGATTTCTTTGACAATAGATAAAAACTTTCCCTCTCCCATTAAAAAAAAAAAAATCAGAGCTTCAGGGACCTGTTGGAGAGTCTGATATATTTATAATTGGAGTCCCACAAGAAAGGAAAAAGAAAGTAGGAGCAAAAGATGTAGTTAAATAATTATTTGATAACTAAGAAAATACCATGAATGCTATGTCAACCAGTTCAATGAAAATGTTTCAGATTGCATATAAAACCAACACATTGTACCCCATAATTATATTTATGTACACAACCATAATATAATAAAAAAGGGAAAAAAAACAAAAATAGGAAGAAAAAAATAAATAATTGTTTGTCATTTCCCCAAATGTTATAGTCAAAAAAACCAGTAAGCATCAAAAAGGATAAAGGAAAGGAAAACCTCTCTTGGGTAAATTATAGTCCAACTACTGATCTTCAAAGTTAGGGAGAAGAAAACCTCTAATTAGGGAAGAAAAAATAACTAATTACCTGTAGGGAAATAGCAATTCATAAAATATTTAGAGGAAAGTAACATTCCTTGGGGATAGGTAAACTTTCCTTGGACAATAATAAAAAATGAAAACATTAAGAAGTTAAACTTGTTAAGAAATGAATAACCAAACTGAAGCTATCAAGACATTTATAAGTAATAATAATTAAGATATTGTTGAGTTTATTCAGGGTAACAAATCAAGTGGGTTGTAAATCTAATTATAAAGGTAAAATAGTAAAGATTTTTGATATAACATAGGAAAATGTTTTCATAGCCTTAGAGTAAAATGCTTCTAAATAATAAACAGAAAGCAAACTAAAAGCTAAATTAAATATGATAAGTAAATTAAACTATACTAAATTTAAAAATATTTGTTCACCCCAAGACATGCCAAAAAATTTTTTTAAAATAAAACACAGAGTACAATAAGATATTGTAAAACATTGTTGACAAAGGGTTTGTAGCCAAAATATATAAAGAACCCCTACAAATCAATAAGAAAAATAGCTATTCTGGTTATGTATTACTGTTTAAGAAACTGCTACAAAACTTAGAGGCTTAGAATAATAATCATACAATTATTTTTTATTATATGTTATTAAGTTAATAATTCAGGGATGGTACAGTGGGGGGGTCTTCTGTCCCATGTGGCACCAATGGATTCACCTGTTAGTGTCTGCTGGGAGATGAGCTGGTACAGAGGACCTAAGACAACTTCATTGACATTTCTCTCACCTTGGTAGAGATGGCTGAAAGGCTATGCCTAGCTGGGATAGAATACCTACACCTTCTCCAGCATGATCTCATGGTAACTGGGCATTTTATGTGGCCACTCCAGGCTTTAAGATTAGCATTGAACTCTCTCTAAGAGTTCCTCAATGATTCCTGAGTCCCTCACATGACAAGATTTATCATATTCTCTTGGATGAAACCAAGAGGATATCATGGAGTTGGCAGAAAAAGAAAAAATAAGCTAGGTGGTTAGTGAATGCCACACCCTTAAGAAGAGTCGATGGGGTCTATTTTACCCCAGTCTACATGTTGTCTCCTTGAAAGGCTCAGATTCATTTAAGAATCTCATGGATCCTAGGTGATCTCATCATGATATGGAACTTTAGGAAACCAGAGTCTAAAGAGGGAATTGCTGACAACCAGCAGGAGTCAAGGGAATGCTCTGTTAATGGGTATTCCAACCCCAGCAGGAGAGCTCCAAGAAGTCCTAAAGGAGACCCAAGAAACAGGGTATTTATCTCAGAAATCAACCTAAATTGGCTCACAGCATCAGCTTAAAGCAGAACTGGATTAAGAAAAGAAAGTAGAATTGGATCAGGCCACTCTCCTCCATGACAAGCATACAGAGACTGTTTAAGGCTAAACTGGATGAGCAGAGAAACATTAATAGGACCAGAAGAGGGATTTTGATGCTATTTGGGAGTGGGGATATGTAATCAATAGAATGGAATAGGCTTTATTGTACTATTACAGAGACCAGAAAAACTATGTGTTTTGTTGAATTTTTCATCTAAGAGCTGAAAAAATGAATGCATAAAGAAAAATTGAAATTAGGGAGAAAGACTAACCTTGGCATCTGCTTGTGTGTGTGTGTGTGTTCTAAAGGATCACTGCTATTGGTATTATATGTTATCCATATATTATAGTTATCCATCAGTCATATGTCTTCTTGTTATTATGAACACATATATATGGTATTTATATACATATATGTAAAACACTGAAATATTGAAAAGAAAATTAATATAAGAAAATTTTATCAATATTTTTAGTTTTTGTTCTTAAGCATATTCTATAATTGACATGTAGTCTGTTCAAAACAGAAAAAAAAGGAATAAAATTTCTTTTATATGCATATGTGAGTGTCTTAGTCTTTTAGGACTGCTGTAACAAAATACCATAAACTTGGTAGCTAATAAAAAGCGGAAATGTATTTCTCTTAATTCTGGAGGTTGGGAGATCTGAAATCAAGGCACTGGCAGATCTGGAGTCATCTGAGGACCCTTTTCCAGATCCATAGATGGCACCTTCTTACTGTCCCCAAACGATAGACAGTAGACAAGACAAAGAGGATCCTCATTCCTCTTTTATCAGCTGCCGAATGTCATTCATGAGGACTAAACTTTCAGGATCTTATCACCTCACCAAGGACTGCCTCTTAATCAGGGTTATGATTTCAACATATGAATTTGAAGCAAACACAAAGAGTCAGAGTATATAGAAGCAATGAATTAGTATTTTTGAGTTAACAAAAAAGTATTCCAGATATTCTAATCAGATCCTCAGTGTTATCATTTTAAACATTTTAATTTTAATAATTTGACACTGAGACCAACTATTTTATCATCTTGTATATGAAGGAAAAAATCACATTTTTCTTTCCATTATTAAGTAATATCCTTGAAAATTCCTAAATGCTATCATGATGTTCTTCTTAAAGAGGTGGTGGTACCCAAGCCTCAGAGCTGTAACATTTGTCACAGAAGAGAATTACCATTGTTTTCTCCAGGGTTTTTGTGTGTGTGTACATGTGTGTGCAAACATGTGCGTGAGTGTGCACAGGCTTGTGTGTGCAAACACGTGCACGAGTGTGCACAGGCAATGTTAATCCTTCCTAACATTATTTCCTTTTCATCTCTTCTCTGGATATTGCTAAAAGCATTTTAGAGTCCTCCTAAGTTTTTATTTTCTCTAAGTTTTTTTTTCTTTTTGCGTGCATTTGACATTTTGAAGTATACTTTTAAAATCCTAGTAAATCCATGTACTCTGCTTATCCTTTTATATTTATATTTTTGCCCTTTTACTGCTGGCTAGATAAACTATTTACATTTCCTCAGTTTTTATGCTGTCTGTGGACTAATCATTTGACTTTGATATACATTTTATTCTGCCATTGTATTTGCTTTCAATTGTTTTCCCGTAACATTTTCAGACAGTCTTTAAAGATACACATGGCTGCTGGTTACTGTGCTGTCACTCTGTGTTAGCAGCTCTCTCCTGTGGTTCCAGACATAAATGGGCATGTTAGGATCCCCCAGTTGTTTTTTCCCCTTTAAAATCCTTTACTACATTTAATATGTAACTTGTTACCCTTTCTACTTGTATCTTCCCTGGTTCTTTATCCGAGGAATCCTATAGAAATCTTTTATATCATCCTGTTACAATGAAATATAACCTAAAATCTAAATATTGATTTGATCCCACTGTCAACGTTTCTTTATTGCATAAAATTCACACTAAACCATGGAAGACTGCAGGCAAAGAAAGAGGGATGTAACCTTATCAAAAGTCTAAAAGCCAAGCTGGTTAATTCACCATTTCTTAAATTAACTACTAATTATATGTGAAATTACTGAGGAAAAATATCAACTGTGATTTCATTTTCTAAATTCTGTGATAATACTATGCATAGAGAGATCAGTATAACAAATTTTCCAAGCCTAACTACCATGTTCTAAAGGTAATCAAGGCTAAAAAATATGTCACATTTTCAAACCTACAATTTATTTAGATTGGTTTAAATTGTAAAATGTTCCTGTACCCGGAATCAATCTGCAAGAGATGTGGGAAATCCTTGATGAAGGTCTCAGTAAATTCTTTCTTTTCTTCAAGAGGGAGGTTAATAGATCAGATATTCCCTTTACAAATTAAGCTCTGTATTTCATAGATAACAAAATGCTAAGTCAAGGATCAAATGATAATAGGTGGAATTGCATCACCCAGGAATGAAAGATGCCATTGCAAAAAGATGTCACACCTCCCTCAGATTTCTAAGATGTTTGAACTTCCCCTGAATCTCAATTCCCCTTTAGTCACATGAAAATGAACATGTTATTTACATGGTCGGTGATAAGCTATAATTATCATATTTATTATCATATAAAATATACAAAGAAACTAGTTTCCAATCTGCTTTTGTTACATGTGAGTCTCAAGTTCAGCAGCATCTCTCTGCTATCATTGTATTATGCTAATGCGAAGTGCACACCTGAAAATACAGGCGAGAGAAACCAATTATCTCCATTAGTGTCACTCTCTTACCATTTGTGTTCCTCAGAAAAGATATTTTGCCTGGAGTAAACAGGTTAAATAAACACATTCCCTGTCCTTTTGAATAGAGTCAGAAATTATGGGGGGAAAATTGAGAAAAACATGTTGTCACATAGGACTGTAGATAGTATTCCCAACTTACCAAAAGTGGAAGAAAGTGGAGAAATATCTAGGCCTTCTCATAATTTATCAACCTTCTCTGTAAAGGACATTTAGTGATTATCAGAAAACAGAACAATTATATACACAATACTTGTAACAAAATTTAACATTTTCCAAATCATCTTAAATTTTTCTTTTCCTCTTGTTTTAGTTGTCCCGAAAGCTCCACCTTAATGATAGTTCTCTCTTTCTCAACTCAGAAGTTATATAGTTTATTTATGTTCTTCCATTAGTTACTCTAGAAGTTTCTGTATATTATTATTTCTATGAAGATGATCTGTATTAATTTTCTTCCAGAGCAAATTAAGGACCTATGAACAATGTAACTCAGGCCTCAGTCTCCTCTCTCAACTAAACTTATGTAAGGTGGTAATTTTAATCCCTTCTTACTTCTTAACACTGAAAATTATGTTAAAAATTTAATAATGATTTAGTGTTACCCACATGATTACTATATTCTTAGCTCAAGTTTTCTTCCTCTATCTCATACCTTCCTTTTGTGTTCATTTTCATCCTGGAAAATGGTGCTGGTGATCCAAGTGCCCTGAGGGCCCTCAATGTTTGTCTCTGATATCTGCATTTTGCTTACAGACTTGATAGTCTTATTAGTGCAGATTTGTAGGTCAGCTGTTTTCTCTTAGCAAATTGAAGACATCCCTCTGATCCCTCTGTCTTCTGGCTCCCACTGTGATTATAGAGATATCACTTTCAATCTAATCGTCATCCTAGTTTTATTTGTTTTTGTTTTTTTCTGGCTACCTCAGGATCTCTTCTTTGTGTCTTGGTCCCTCTGCACTTTCACTATGGTCTATAACTTTCTTCAAATTTATTATTCTTAGAATTACAGATTTCCATTCATTCTCGAAAATTGCTGTTCATTTTATTCTGAAATATTGTGTCTGCACACTCTATTGTCTTCTACTGGAATACCAAGGAGAAACATGTGACACCACTTCCTTCTTTTTGCTTTTCTTGTTCTCTCTCTCCTGTACTTTCATCTTTGTGTTTCTCTGTGCTGCATGCTATTCAATTTCTTTTTATCCATGTTCTAGTTTATTCAGTCTCCCTTTACCTATGTCTAATCTCTTCACCTCATCCACTGAGTTTTAATTTCAATTATTCACTTTTTCCATTTATGTGAATTGTCTCTGTTTTTTAAAATATGCCCACACATTTGTATACTTTCTTGTTTCTTCCTCATATTCTGATGTTTTAAAACTTATTCAACATGCTTATTTTGAATAATAAGCATGTTTTGTTATTATTTGTTTTTAAATAATATTTTGAATAGTTCTCTATTGAAAAATATTATCTACAGTCTTTGTAGATATGATTTGTAGTTCATTATTTCTGATAGCCTCCCTCATGTGGCTTGTTACTTGAATAATTTTTTGATTTTATTTTTTACCTCTATAATGCGAAGTGTACACCTGAAAATACAGGCGAGAGAAGCCAATTATCTCCATTAGTGTCACTCTATTTTGAGTGACCTCTATTTTGTTGAAATTCTTTGAGAACTGGCTTTAAAGAGATTTTTCTAAGGAGACTCTATCTGTGCTTATGTCAAGTATCTGGAAACGTTTCTATGTTGAGAAAATGTCAAATTATTGGATTCAGGGCATTTCAGATCAAATAGCTGGTATGAATTCTGGATCCAAACTTTGAGGAATGTGAACTTATGATTAGCAATTTTCCAAGATTAAAGCAAAAGGAAAGAACCATGACTAGAACATGAGCATATCTGTGACACAGCTTTCTGAAGTGCAGATTTTCTCTGATTTGCCCAATTTTGATATCCTCTGGAGATGCCATATATTCCCTCAGTGGATACCATTTACACTGTGGTAGAAACATTCCCCGGAAGTGTCAGTGTGTAATGTTTGCAACCATCGGGTCTCGATGTCGCCATTGGATTTCTGAGTTTTAAATGAGAGTCCCTAATCTGACTACTCAGCTTGTTTAGACCCAAGCATGGCTTTCTTTCCCCAAATCATGTGGTCCCTTAAAGCCAAGGTTTTCTAGGTCACTAGAGATGGGAAGATCGACCCCCTAGTCAGACTCCAGCTTTAGAGACCCCATCCTTGTTTATTAGATCTTTCCCCTCCTAAACTATAGGTCAGCTCTCCCCTACAAGCCAAATAATGTATTTGGAAAGACTTTGTAATATAATTTATATAATATTGTTAAATGTTTTGTACTGGAAGGGGTTTTCCAAACATTTGATCTATCATATTGTTACTAACCAAAATAGAACCTAGTACCCTCTGAACTTAGTCACTATTCTCACTGAATAGTCACCATCTCTGGACTGAGACCCATAAGTGATGGCTCCAGATGATGTGGGAGCTCTGGTGCTGTATTCTTCTGGGTTCTGGTGACTATTTTATCGTGGAATCCTGCAAAGAGTCTAATAATAACAGGAGAAAGAAAAACAAGGAGGAAGGTTGCACTTCTAACTTGTCAGTTAACTCTGTGTTAGGTATTTACAGTCCCTCCTTGTCATATAATTCATTTCATATTTCACATTTGCCTCCTTTCTTTTCTTATGAAGAATGACTGTCTTTACAGTTTTATAGAGGTGTAAGGAGAAAGGGATGTTCAGTTATTGATGGCACATTAGATTCCCCTGCTATGTACTGTAGTTAAGTTATTTTTATTATTCCTATTATATAAATAACAGTACTTACAGAGGGTGCAAAAAAAGTAGATGCATTTTAAGAGACGTTATCCATTTCTAATCTTACAAGTCGAACTGGAAGTACCATTACTGATCAAATATACCTAGACTTGGGGTGTTACTGGTTTTACTTCCAATAATATTTCTTAAAATGTGTATACATTTTTGGCACCCTAGTAGTAAGAGCTTTCATTCATTATCAGGTACTGCTTCATTTTGCATGCACATTTACTGTTCCATTGTAGTGTGGTAAGTACCTTTTCTAGTCCCATTTTATAGATGAGGAAATAATTTCAGAAAAGTTAAATTATGACTTTCCACATACGTGTAGCTAGCAAATGCTAGAGAGTTTGAGTTCAGACCTGCCTGACTGCAAACTGGGTGCCATTTCTATGCACAATACTTCAGCTAGTGTCCTAAAATTATACTGGGCATTTGAGGAGCAAGTAGTTATATTTGACAAAAAGAGCAATAAAAAGGCATCTTGCTGACACCAAAGAGTTAACACAACTTCAAAGCAACAGAGAATGTTTTCAACAACTAAAAACAAATATAATGCTCAAGCTTTTCAAACACCATTTGGTTCTCATGGCCATGCCTAGCCTGTATTCCTACATCGATTGTAGATGAACTATTAACTTTTAAATTGGTCATGCCAGGATTCTATTTACATTTTTAATAGAGGAAATATCAAAAAGATATAAAGCCCAAGTTAAATTCAAGAGAAATATGCAATGAGAGCAACAGAACGTACTTCTTTGCCCTACATATCATTAAAGAATTAATTAAATATATTGAAGAAAATGTAATGTCAATTTGCTCTAATTGAGGAAAACTTCAAGAGAAATTACTAAAACCAGATTTAAATGAAGGAGGCTTGGTCTGCATAATCTGTGGAAGACATGTTTGGCCACAACGGACTCTTTGCTAATGAGCTCTGCTTTGGTTAAAGTCCCTCTGAGAGACAGTATTTAGTCTGCAATTGGCTCTTTAACGAGCTCTATCAAAATGTAGATGGGTCTCAGGTGCTCTTCTCTGAAACAAACAGTGAGTTATCCTCTCAAGTCAACTTGTTGAGCAGAAGTTGGTGAGCAATTTTACTCACTACCTTTGGTAAGCTACAAATCTCTACAACTGTGGCATTTCACTGGACAAGATACAAAGGATAATTGTTGTAAGATGAGATGAGCTGTAATCTTTGAAGCATCAGTATTTCCTCCTAATACCTTTCGCAGCCAAATAAATGGTGAATTATGAATTTTTAAAAATCAGTACGATGATATTCATAATTTACAGTGTATTGTTTTGAGTAAGGGAAACAAAGGTTTTGGATATTTTAAGCATGTTTCTTTTACTGTTAAACAGCTACAGAGAGAAAGTCACTAAAATTGAACTCACTCTGGGGTATTGAAATGTCATTTCAACCACAGCAAACAGACTGAAAAGCTTAGATGTTATTTAACTTTCCAACTTCATCTTTATAAACAAGTTCTAAGAAAATTTGAAATAATTTTTAGAAACTCTAAAATTTTCATGGAAGCAAAATTTTATAGCCACTTCATCACTTTAAATAAAATTTTGATTACCACTTACAGGATATTCTGAAGTAGATGCCAATCCATGTATCCTAATACATCATCACCATGCAGTATTATATTCAAATTAAGTACACTAGGGCCAAAACGTTCCAAATAGGTGATACTATTTCAGTATAATGCAGTTGTTAAAATTTAAAATTATCTTTTGCTCCCTACTAGTATAGGGAAATTTAAGCCCTCACTCTGAAGATTCCACACTCTGCTGAAATAAACTGGCAATAGACAAATTGACAGGGAAAAAGGAAAATAAATTTATTACATGAATACATAAGGGAGTCCCACAAAATAGAAGACTCAGAGAGGGGTCAGATGTGAAGCTTAAATATTTTCTTCATAGAGAAGAATGAAACAACGGATGTAGGCATTTTAGAGGATGAATAAATGTTTTGGGAGGAGATGAATGGGCCCAAAGAACCTATAGAATGGGGCAAAGTTCATCTGGGCTACGGGTGCAGCATCAGTTCCTCTGACTTAGTGGCTCTCAACCTGTGGGTCGTGACCCACAGGAGCTGTTTTAAAGGTTGCCTTCCTAATGCTGTCTGATTGATGAGATATCTGGGGAAAGGGTTCTCAACAATTGAATATAAGAGGATCAGCCTTTACATAGGTTGAGAACTTCAAAGAAAATCCTTCCAGCATTTCCTGGTTCCCAGGTGCTCTCAGTTTGAAGTCCAAATGGCATATGTAGGGGTATTTTTTTCTGATCTCCAACAGTACTCACAAGCTTCCAATAATCAAGTATTCATCAATAAGTTGGAAACATTTAGTTCTGATATATTCTTTCTTGATTGCTGAAATTTTGTATTGCTCAAATGATTAGGACAGATATCAAGCCAAGAAAGGCCTACGCTCCCCTATACACATGTTCTATATACCCACACACACTTCTTTGTTTTTGCCTTTGTTACCAAGCTTATCTAGTATTACAAAATCCCAATGAATATGAATTCCAACTGCAAAATCAGCCCTTAATCTAACCTTAGTTCTCTCTACAAATATCTTTAGGAAGAGCAACTCAGATGTTTCGGCAAATTTATTTTATGTAAGCAGAGAACCAACTTGAAAGATTATTTTAGTAGTGATGGTTGGATGTACAGATTTTATGTTACTTAACTATAAATATAGAAGACTGAAAATTCTGGACTTAAAATTCCACTTGTCTGAGACATCCTCGTTCTTCTCTTTAGTTCCTATCTTATCTCTTTTAAAACTGAACTCTGAATATGCTCTTTTTTCTTTCAAGCTTTTCATTTACATATCCAACATGATTCCTATCTTTTTGCACAGCACTGAAAAGTTTGCTTCAAATTTTATTTATTTCACTTAGAGGTAATAGCCTTAAGTTATTCCTAAATTATTTTATTTGTTTGTATCTTATCTGGAGCTAGAATGAATATGTGCCAGGTAATAGTTCTCTTATCTTTTATTTTATTGCATGCATTCCCTTTTTATTGATATAAAATGTTTTACATATTTATGGGTTAATGTTACATGTGACATTTTATTACATGCATAGGATATATGATGATCAGTCATGATATTTGGGGGATCCATCACCTTGAATATTTATGATATCTGTGTATATGTTGGAACATTTCAAATCCTCTCATCTAGTTACTTTGAAATATACAATACATTGTTTTCAACTGTAGTCACTCAACTCTGCTATTGAAAATTAGAATGTATTCCTTCTGTCTAATTGTATGTTTGTTTTTGTTTTGTTTTGTTTCTAATTGTATGTTTGTACTTATTAACCAAGCTCTCTTCATCCTCCTTCCCACTCACACCAGCCTCTGGTAGGTATCATTCTACTCTCTATCTCCATGAAATCTACTTTTTTAAAAAATTAAATCATAGCTGTGTATATTAATGCAATCATGGGGTACAATGTGCTGGTTTTATATACAATCTGAGATATTTTCATCAAACTGGTTAACATAGCCTTCATGGCATTTTCTTAGTTATTGTGTTAAGACATTTATGTTCTGCATTTAATAAGTTTCACCTGTACCCTTCTAAGATGCACTGTAGGTGTGGCCCCACCAATTACCCTCCCTCCACCCCTCCTCCCCCCTCCCCTCCCTTGCCTCTTTCCCCATATTCTTGTGCTATATTTGGGTTATAGCCTTCATATGAAAGCTATAAATTAGTTTCATAGTAGGGCTGAATACTTAGGATAATTTTTCTTCCATTCTTGAGATATTTTGCTAAGAAGAATATGTTCCAGCTCCATCCAAGTAAACACATAAGAGGTAAAGTCTCCATCTTTCTTTAAGGCTGCATAATATTCATGGTGTACATATACCACAATTTATTAATCCATTCGTGGGTCAATGGGCACTTGGGCTTCTTCCATGACTTAGCAATTATGAAGTGGGCTACAATAAACATTCTGGTACAAATATCTTTGTTATAATGTGATTTTTGGTCTTCTGGATATACCTAGTAGAGGAATTATAGTATCGAATGGCAGGTCTATTTTTAGATCTCTTAGTATTCTCCAACATCTTTCCAAAAGAAAAGTATTAAGCTTTACTTTCCCACCAGCAATGTAGAAGTGTTCCCTTTCTCCACATCCACGCCAACATCTCTGGTTTTCGGATTTTGTTATGTGAGCTAATATTACTGGAGTTAGGTGATTTCTCAAAGTAGTTTTGATTTGCATTTCTCTGATGATTAAGGATGGTGAGCATTTTTTCATGGTCTGTCGGGTATGCACCTATCTTCTTCAGAGAAGTTTCTCTTCAGGTCCCTTGCCCATCCTGAGATGGGATCACTTGTTCTTTTCTTGCTCATACGTTTGAGTTCTCTGTGGATTCTGGTTATTAAACCTTTGTCAGAGACATAACCTGAAAATACCTTCTCCCATTCTGAGGGCTGTCTGCTTGCTATACTTATTATGTTCTTAGCTGTACAGAAGCTTTTTAGTTTGATCAGGTCCCAGTAATGTATTTTTGATGCTGCTTCAATTGCCCAGGGAATCTTCCTCATAAAATATTCACCCAGGCTAATTCCTTCAAGAGTTTTCCCTACACTTTCTTCTAGTATTTTTATAGTTTCATGCCTTAAGTTTAAATCTTTAATTCCATGAGAGTCTATCTTAGTTAATGGTGAGAGGTGTGGGTCCAGTTTCAGTCTTCTACAGGTTGCCAGTTCACCCAGCACCATTTGTTAAATAGAGAATCTTTTCCTCACTGTATGTTTTTAATTGTCTTGTCAAAGATCAAATAGCGGTAAGTAGCTGGGTTCATCTCTTGGTTCTCTATTCTGTTCCATACATCAACCTCTCTGTTTTTGTGCCAGTACCATGCTGTTTTAATCACTATCAATTTATAGTCTTAGGTCTTATCAGACCTAAGTATGATTCCTCCTACTTTGTTTTTATTTCTGAGTAATGTCTTGGCTATTTGAAGTTTTTTCTGATTACATATAAAACAAAGTATTTTTTTTTTTATTTTTATTTATTTTTTTTTGTAGAGACAGAGTCTCACTTTATCGCCCTGGGTAGAGTGCCGTGGCGTCACACTGCTCACAGCAACCTCCAGCTCTTGGGCTTAAGCGATTCTCTTGCCTCAGCCTCCCGAGTAGCTGGGACTACAGG